>PRKT01002326.1:0-25504 GCA_003671525.1 Saccostrea glomerata | reverse complement strand
TACCCCAAGGGGTTATGATTTTAACAATTTAATATCTACACAACCTAAGGATGTATCCACATAAGTTTCAGTTTTCATGGCCCAGTGGTTCTTGAGAAGATTTTTAAAGATTTGTTCTATATATTTCTATGTAAAACTTGGATTCCCTATTGTGGCCCCACCCTACCCCTGGGGGTTATGGTTTTAACAATTTAATATCTACACTACCCAAGGATGTTTCCACATAAGTTTCAGCTTTCCTGGCCCAGTGGTTCTTGAGAAGATTTTTTAATGACCCCACCCTATTTTTGTCTTTTCTTGATTATCTCACTTGTAAGGGGACTTGGCCCATCATTTTTACAATTTGAACTCCGTTCACCCAAGGATACTTTGTACCAAGTTTGGTTAAGATTGGCCCATTGGTTCTTGAGAAGTTGAAAATGTGAAAAGTTTGCAGACGGACGGACGGACAGACGGACAAAATGTGATCAGAAAAGCCCACTTGAGCCTTCGGCTCAGGTGAGCTAATAAAAACGGTAAGTTAATCTACCTTTCTCGAATTCACGAAAAACACGTCTTTGTCATTGACTGGAAACGTCATAGTTTTCGCTTAAACTCATTTGAAAAACAATACAATATGACCTTCTTTCAATGGCTTTGCTTGACATCTTTTTTCAATACTTGTGCAAGTTTTAGTCGAGTTTATTTCATGTATATAGAAAAAACATTACCAAGATATTTGAGCCCACTCTTGAAGCGATTCATTCAAATCTGAATTTTTGTGATATTTGAAATTTTTGACAGTTTTTCAATTTTATTCAATTTCTTTTTTTCATTGTTTTAACCCTTTTATTACTATGATAGTTAGTTATTAGATACTATTATGTATCTTTTCAGATATTGGAGAAGATCCCACCAGCTGTTCTCTATGGTGTCCGGATAGGGCCATTTGCGTTAGCGCGACATCGCGTTCAGATAAACGAGACATCGCGTTAACACACAACACGCCGTCGCGCCAACGCAACTTTGCACAAAACGCTGTCCCGCTAACACAACTCTGCACAACGCGCCGTAGCGCTAACACACAACACGCCGTCGCGCTAACTAAAACTTTGCACAACACGCCGTCGCGCTAACACACAACACGCCGTCACGCTAACGCACAACACGCCGTCGCGCTAACACAACTTTGCACAACACGCCGTCGCGCTAACGCAACTTTGCAAGTTTCACAGTCTCGTAGGAAGTCGTGTATGGAAATATAAGACTGCGCATGCTGATTGCAACTAGTGCTAATTGTAACGGGAACCGTTACAGACGTTCCCCAAACGCTCCCCAACTCCCTTTTGGTGCCATATTCCCTGTAATCTCTATTAAATAAGAAATACTTTATGGAATTTAGACTTAATCAAGGTCTTCCCAGAAGAATACAAAATATATTTAAATTTAAGCATTGCACGCGTGTTCATGTGCTAACGACCATATTATCTTGTCTACACTATCTATATATTTTTATATACTTAATATCAAAGCATTCAATCAAAAAGTATTAAAAATTGCACTCACTCGAGTGTATTTTTAATTTAACTCATTTCACGTGCACTCACGTGCATGATGACTACACCTTCTTGTAGGAGTCCTAATGCTTAATTTTGTTCTAAATCCCATCCTGTTTGGTTGAAAAACAAGGGAGTTATAGCCATTTGAAGTTTCAGCCAATCAGATTGCAGCACACATACATGCACGTGATTTCATGAATTTTTATCTTTATCATATTAAAGGTTATCTTAATGAATGAATATATTTCAAAATTCCAAACATTTCATCTAAAAACAAAGGAGATATAGCCATTTAAAGTTTCAGCCAATCAGATTGCAGCAAACATGCATGCGCGTGATTTCATAAATTTTTTCTATAACATATTGTAGGATTCCTAATGCATGATTATGTTTTAAATTTCAAAGCATTTCATCCAAAAACAAGGGAGTTATAGCCATTTGAAGTTTCAGACAATCAGAATGCAGCACACATGCATGCACGTGATTTCATGAATTTTTATCTTTATCATATTAAAGGTTATCTTAATGAATGACTATATTTCAAAATTCCAAACATTTCGTCTAAAAACAAAGGAGATATAGCCATTTAAAGTTTCAGCCAATCAGATTGCAGCAAACGTGCATGCACGTGATTTCATAAATTTTTTCTATAACATGTTGTAGGATATCCTAATGCATGATTATGTTCTAAATTTCAAAGCATTTCATCCAAAAACAACGGAGATATAGCCATTTAATGTTTCAGCCAATCAGATTGCAGCATGCACGCATGCGCATGCTTTCATGAAAATTTTTATATATCATGCTGTAGATCTTCATAATGTAGGACTATGTTCAAAATTTCAAATGATTATGACAAGAAACAAGAAAGATATTGAGACTTTAGTTTCAGCCAATCAGAGCTAAGCGCACGTGCATGCGCGTGAGATCTTGCTATTTTGACCATACCATCTTGTCTATACTACTAATATATCCTTACAGTATGAGTTTCAAAACATTTCATCAAAAAATAGAAAAGTTACGGCAATATACATTATATTGGTCATTTCACGTGTTGCACGTGCGCGCTCTTGCAAGACGTGCGCGCAAAATGACCTTCGTTGGGCAAATCTACATAACATGTCTACTGACCCTAAAAACATTTTTCCTTAGTCCAATGTGTAGTTTACAAGATCACTCGTGGACAAAATTTTCGTAGGAAGAAGAAAAATAATAATAACTAGGAGACTTATTGTTCACAGAACAATAAGAGGTCTTTCCACTTTTTTAAATTTCTTATAGTTTTATATTTTACTCTCTAATTTAATTTTAAGGGAAATGGCTTTAAAAAAGGAAATGAAAATTAAAAAAAAAATTTTTTTTTGAAATGACCTTGACCTTTGACCCTGATCAGATCTTCAAGGTCAAAGGTCAAGGGTCACATTGCAATTGACCCCATGTCTCTACGACTTTTAGTTCTATAGTTATAAGTTTAAATTTTAAGTGCGAAGATGTTAAAGGGCAATAACTCATAGAAGGGGTCATTAGACCCTTTAGTACTTATATATGCACGTGTGCTTCGCTCTGATTGGCTGAAACTAAAGTATCAATATCTTTGTTGTTTTTTAATAAAATCATTTGAAATTTTGAACATAGTCATACATTAGGGAGATCTACAGCCTGTAATATAAGATTTTTCATGAAAGCATGTGCATGCACATGTGCTTGCAAGAGCTCGCACGTGCAACACGAAAAATGTCGAATATAATTAATACAGACGTAACTATTAAAATTATTGATGAAATGCTTTGAAACTCATTTTATAAGTATATATTAGAAGCATAGACAAAATGTCATGGTCAAAAAAGTAAGATCTCACGCGCATGCACGTGCGCTTCTCTCTGATTGGCTGAAACTAAAGTCTCAATATCTTTCTTGTTTCTTGTCATAATCATTTGAAATTTTGAACATAGTCCTACATTATGAAGATCTACAGCATGATATATAAAAATTTTCATAAAAGCATGCGCATGCGCGCGTGCTGCAATCTGATTGGCTGAAACATTAAATGGCTATATCTACGTTGTTTTTGGATGAAATGCTTTGAAATTTAAAACTTAGTCATGCATTAGGATATCCTACAATATGTTGTAAAAAAAAATTATGAAATCACGCGCATGCATGTTTGCTGCAATCTGATTGGCTGAAACTTTAAATGGCTATATCTCCTTTGTTTTTAAACGAAATGTTTGGAATTTTGAAATATAGTCATTCATTAAGATAACCTTTAATATGATAAAGATAAAAAATCATGAAATCACGTGCATGCACGTGTGCTGCAATCTGATTGGCTGAAACTTCAAATGGCTATAACTCCCTTGTTTTTGGATGAAATGCTTTGAAATTTAAAACTTAGTCATGCATTAGGATATCCTACAATATGTTGTAAAAAAATTTTATGAAATCACGCGCATGCACGTTTGCTGCAATCTGATTGGCTGAAACTTTAAATGGCTATATCTCCTTTGTTTTTAAACGAAATGTTTGGAATTTTGAAATATAGTCATTCATTAAGATAACCTTTAATATGATAAAGATAAAAAATCATGAAATCACGTGCATGCACGTGTGCTGCAATCTGATTGGCTGAAACTTCAAATGGCTATAACTCTCTTGTTTTTGGATGAAATGCTTTGAAATTTAAAACTTAGTCATGCATTAGGATATCCTACAATATGTTATAGGAAAAAATTATGAGGTCACGCGCATGCACGTTTGCTGCAATCTGATTGGCTGAAATTTTAAATGGCTATATCTCCTTTGTTTTTAGACGAAATGTTTGGAATTTTGAAATATAGTCATTCATTAAGATAACCTTTAATATGATAAAGATAAAAATTTATGAAATCACGTGCATGCATTTATGCTGCAATCTGATTGGCTGAAACTTCAAATGGCTATAACTCCCTTGTTTTTCAACCAAACAGGATGGGATTTAGAACATAGATAAATATAAGGGACTCCTACAAGAAGGTGTAGTCATCATGCACGTGCGTGCACGTGAAATGAGTTAAATTAAAAATACACTCGAGTGACTGCAATTTTTAATACTTTTGGATTGAATGCTTTGATATTAAGTATTTAAAAATATATAGATAGTGTAGACAAGATAATATGGTCGTTACGCACATGAAAACACGTGCAATGCTTAAATTTAAATATATTTTGTATTCTTCTGGGAAGACCTTGATTAAGTCTAAATTCCATAAAGTATTTCTTATTCAATAGAGATTACAGGGAATATGGCACCAAAAAGGAGTTGGGGAGCGTTTGGGGAACATCTGTAACGGTTCCCGTTACAATTAGTACTAGTTGACTTTTGATCTTGAATACTGTTTATTATCTCTATATGTTTCATTGTGCACATTTATTTCCGCTAGGTCTATTATTTAAAACAGCAACGAGGGACGTTACTGTACCTCAGCAAATTATCTTTCAGTACTATTTTGAAGGACTCTTTTATTTAGGAGAGGACTATCTTAGTTACTGAACTTGTGTCCGATCCTTTTGACTTTGTTCAATTCAATGACTCTTTGAATGATTTGGCTTGACTCTTGTCCATGTGGAAATAGAGGAGGGAACAAACATTGGAAAGATTGGTGTCTTGCTTGTTCTGAAACAAGAGGTGAAAGATGACTAGTTATGATGGTAGAGGTGTTTGATAGGCCCCCTAAAATAACAAATTGCAAAGTTTTTCCTGGTAATCACCATTTACTTTTCCGAGAAATTCAGGATCAAAATTGCAAAAATATCTTTCTAAGGAATCAATTAAAAATTAATCAATTTGTTTTTTAATTAAGTCTTCTGATAAAAGTTACGCATGTATACATATGGGGTTAAAATTTAATTTTTACTTTGTAAAAAAAAATGAGCAGGGTTTCAACTTGTGCTTTAAAATGCAATGAGTGCTATTTTTTTCTTTTGCATTGTTTTAATCGGGTTAAATGTAATTTCGATAGCAAAACTACCCAAATTAAGTGTTTTAAAAACGCATTGTAATATAGGAAATACATACGTTTTATTTGGAGGATATTTGAAATTGGGATGAAGGGGGGAGGGGGTAATAAAAAAGGTTTTAAAAAAAATTAAATACATACATGTTATTATGAATTTTAGATAGAAACAAAATTTCAATTTTAAACACACCTATCTAAAATGTACTTGATATTTGTTTTACTTTGATAGCTTATGATTCTTTTGAAAGCGTTAGGTAGGATAAGTTATCAGCGACATACCAGGTTTAATCAGGAAGTCGCACTTTAGATCGAAACTAGGTCACAATGAATATTAAGGTAAAATTTAATTCCTTTTCTCTCTATTTTGTTTATTGATATTAAGATGCATTGGTAAGTCTCATGTACATAAGGATCCTAACATTTACTGCAATAATGTCTTTCATATCCATGTCAAACCATTTGTAAAGCACACGTTAAATTTCTTCCTGCTATCATCTATCCATAATATTGTTCGTGGTTTGGTAAAAAAGGAATAAATATCTACTGTTTTAAATGAATATATCTTTTCTCTCAATATCTACAAAGTACACTACCGTTCTTAAGTTTTGATAAGACATGGTTATGATGTAACCATCAACAGGCACAACGTTGTTTTATAAATAACAAGTCACCTGCACTTGTTCATTAAATATAAGCATTATTTCTTTCAATAAAAGAACTGGGATTTCTCTGCTTAAAAGGAATCATGCTAGTCGAGGCTTGGAAATGGAGCATAAACCCTACAGAGGCTATTAATACGAAAAAAAGAGGAAAGTCAACAAGGCGAGCAAAATGCCTATTGAACGACAAATAAGAAAGTGAAATATATATCAATTATGACATAACGTTCTTCGGTATTTCATTTATCATTTACATACACTTTGTATACCTGCTAATTGTTTTTAAATATTCCAACTTATTCAACACTTAGGAGCATGCTCCGATTATGATGAATTTTTAAATCGAAGCATGTTACTCACTGATAATTTGATGTTATAGGGATTTAAACAAACTTTTAAAGTCGGTATTTTGTAAATTCTATGATCTTATAATGGCCTTGTTAGCAAATATGACTTACCGTAGTAATTTGGTTGTATTTTGGCCAACTTGTTCCATACCAAATGTTAGACCTTTGTTGCTCTGTTGAATGTGAGTACGGAATGTTCTGTCTTATTAAGCAATACAACGGGTCCCTGCAGATGTGACCGTTCAACTGGGGATACTTACTCCTATAAGGCACCTGATTTCACCTCTGGAATTTCAAGATTTTTCCTCTTCACATATTTGTGTTAGTTAAAGTTTTCTTTGAGATCCATCAATATTCGATAATTTCACTTTTTCTTCACTTTTTCAAAGTAAAAAGTCAAAATGAATTACACTGTAATTGTTAAATTTATAGAAGCAGCGTTGTTCACTACCAGTCAGTTGTTATTCTTTCACTGTAGGAACCATCAGACACAATTGCATCTTTTATAACCAGTATCCAAACAACTCAGTAAAACATGTGTTGTTTATAATTGAACAGTACAAAATCCTTACAAAGTTTAGATTATTTTCCCTTTTTCAATAAATTTCATAATTTTTGATATCCACAGCTTAGAACTTCAATAAAAATCGATCTCGGAAATATTTAAAGTAGGGATGTCAACGAATAGTCGACTATTCGACTGTCAGTCGAAAGGACCGACTATCGAATAATGCGACCGACTATCGACTAAATAAAATACGATAAAAAAAAGACCCTCGGTACAAAAACTTGAAATGTTTATCTAAGGATCAGAGAAATATTACGAGAACCGAAATAGAGTCTCTGTTGGATGACCCTCCCCTTCGTGACACCGCTAAATCTGTAGAGCCACCAACAAAAAGGTATTGAATTCCTAACCAGTTTTTCGCCTGAGAAAGATAGTAATGAACGGGAAAACGAAATTGATGTTTATCTCGGCGAGAAGTTAGAATCAGTCGAGGACCCACTATCGTGGTGGCGGGGGAATGAAAACAAATTCCCATCGATCGCTAAACTGGCCAGGAATTCCTTGACTCCCCTGCCACATCAGTGCCCTCAGAACGTATATATTTTCTTTTTCGGGATTACTCGTCACAAAATTGAGAAATCGTCTGTCTTCAGAGGTTGTTGACAAAATTATTTTCCTGAACAAGAACTGTTAAATTGACTTCTCATTATCAATGTATAAATGCAAAAATGCTCTTCTCTTCTATAATCTGATAATTGTCAATAACAATTGTTTTTCTGATAAATTATAAATCACTGTGCTGGGTTGTTTCTAAAATTATAATGAAAACACAGTTAATTAGACATTACATTCCATGTATCCATAATATTGTTCTTTTAGTAATGTCCAAAGGTTCACATATGGTAGCCGAGACACGTTTTGATAATTTGATAATTACTTTTATAAAAACATGCATACATTGTAGTGTTGTAAGATACGGCATTTAACACGGTAATCGGTATTAACAATGTCACACAGGCACCTGACGTGTAGATGCTGTGTTTATCTTATTTTATTAAAATGAGTTTAAAAAAAATATTTGCTGGTAGTTTTTGATGCATGTTAAAACTAAATAAATATAATTTCATGTAAACACATAGCTACAAGTCAAGTGCCTGTGAATATCTGTCTAAAGCATACGTATTGCATAACCCAAAGAAGGATAACTCTTGCAAAGTCTATGCAAACGAAAGTAAAACGGAAATCAAGATTTTATTATGAAAAAAATGTTCCGAATAGTCGACTATCGTTCGAATAATGCAATCGAATGTTCGACTAAGGAAAATAAATATTTTGACATCCCTAATTTAAAGTTGATTAGTAATCAGCGAAATGTAAAACATTACTTTAAATCTACAAACAAGCACTGGGGTTAATATGAACAGGGTGCTGACGTTTCTTATTGATAACTATGCATTCTTTAAGAGACCAATTTTCCAGCAATCTGTGTGAATACCGAAAAGCATTAATAAGACTCCTTTCTTAGCTGACCCATTTTCACACTCCTAAAAGGAAAAAAATGCATTTTTGTGGCCTTCAATTCGACATTCGGATACATCTAATAAGATTCCTTATTCAACTAAAACTCACCCCTCCATGCCACGTGATCCCACCTCTGATGTTTTTGGTCCGTGTTTGCTCTGCTCCTTTTTGTAATATTAATGGATATTAGAGCTCAAATACTGATCGTTATCTGACGTTTTTCATACCAATTGTTAGTCCATTATTTATACAATGAATTGACCACGGATTTTTTCCGTTATTTCCTGATTATGACAATGAGCACACGGTGGGTGTGACCGGTCGGCAGGGGATGCTCACTCTTCCATGGCACCTGATCCCACCTCTGATGTTGCGGAGGTCCGTGTTTTCTCTGCTCTTATTTTGTATATTTGTTTAATGGACGTTGAGATTGAATACTGTTCGTTATTTCCATATCTTTCTTTTAACCACCGAACATGTATCTCTGCTGGTGGACAATTTGTCCCCGAGGATACTTGTCGTTCGGTACTTATTCATGCATGAGTACACATAATAACGAAATGATACTGGCAGGCGCGTCGCCCAGTATAAAAAGGCGTCACTCCTTTGAGTCTATAAGGGACACAGACTCAAGGAGTTCATTTGGTGCCCCTCGGATTATCCTCAGGGATATTAAACATGTCATATGTACAGTCTTCAGATTCCCTGTTTTGGTATAAAACCAATACATCATATATCAAATTGAAAGAGTGTAAAGTTTCTATTACAAATATATTGGATGATTTTTTTTCCGATCCAATGTCTTCGGTTTCAAAATGTTCTTTGCGAAACTGTAAAACCTGTGACATTTTGATAACTGACACTTCTTTCACCAGTAATCTTACTGGACAGAGCTTCTATACCAAACCTTGGGAAAATCTGAACTGCAAATCTTCTAATGTTGTCTATGGAATAGAATGTAATCTGTGTGGATTTATTTATGTCGGTGAAACCAAGGGATCGCTTAACAAAAGAATATCAGATCATCGATTTCAAATAAATCATGGTGGTCAGCAGCTTTTATATAAACATTTAAATTCGCCTGATCATTCTATTTTATCAATGAAAGTTAGAGTTCTGGAAAAGATTTATCACCACACAAATTAGTCCGTCGTTGAGTACACCTTTCCGTAGACAACGTGAAGAATTTTGGATTAGGAAACTAGGGACAGCCTTTCCCTATGGATGTAATGACAATGTCGATAGTGTTGGAAATCTTACAAGCCCGCAGTGTTATAATGTAAATGTGATGGGACTTTTTAACAATACTCAGAGACGTAAGCGTAGTCATGGACATCGTTCGTACAATAAACCTGCAATACACGACGTCTCTTTTGATTCATTACTACCTTATGTAAATCAACAGTTAGGTCTACATCATATTCGAACCAAACTTTACTCTGTCCCTTTGAAACTTTTAAATAGTCTTCTTGAAAAGACCAAGGAACATCCAAATTTAGATTCCTCGACACCTGAATATAGGCTCGGTTCTGTGATTATGGATATTGCACATCATAGGCTTTTTAAACCCGCACGTTTCACGGAAGAAAATGCAGCTAAAACAATCCGTCTTTTCCTTAAACTTCAATATGCCAATAAAGGAATTGACGCGGTTAATATAAGTAATATTCTTAATCACAAAAGGGTCCAGTCTTGTATTCCACCATATTTCAAGTTAAAGACTACGCCTTGTATTTCCTACAAATATACATCGACCATTGCTTCCAAACTTTTCAATTACAAAAACACTTTACATGGCCTGGATATCGACTATCTGAAAAATAATCCCCTTTCGTGTTCATGTTCTTCTTCGCCCTATAACTATAGTCCTGCTGGACACGTTATTACAGGTGACGTAAAAATAGTTCGTAATGAGGACCTTAGATCACTTATTTTAAAAGGTCCTAAATATAGGGAACCCCGATCCTTCAACTGGCGTCGGAATTTCATAAATATTATGGATTCTGTTGAAAATTACGCCAGACGATGGGCTAGATATGAAAAAGAAGACATTGACACCTTGTCAGAATGGATTAAATGTATCAGATCCATGTTAAAGTCACGTATTAAAAGATTGAGGGGCAAAATGAAAACCATCTATCCTTCTGTGTTCAATAAACCAGAAGTGAAAAAAGAATTAGATAGATTACACGATCAGTACGTACTGGTTCCTGCCGACAAAGCAGGTAACAACATTGTCTTCGTTTGTAAGGCTCATTATATAAATTGCATTCTAGAAGAACTTGGATTTAATTCTACAAGTGGTAATCCTACTTATACATATACTTCTCTTTCTAAGGAAGAAATTCTTCAAAATCACCTGTCAGTTTTGAATACTTTTAATATTCCACAGAGCCAAAATGAATTTGAACTACCTTATATATATTGGATTCCGAAACTTCATAAGAATCCTTACAAACAAAGATACATTGCAGGTTCCAGTAAATGTTCAACCAAGCCTCTTTCGTTACTTCTCACTAAAATATTGACAGTAGTGAAGGAAAAACTTCAAGAGTACTGTACAACTATATATTCAAGAAGTGGTGTAAATCAGATGTGGATACTTAAAAATTCTAAAGAACTTTTGGACAATTTGAAATCACAAGACTTTACAAAAATCAACAGCATAAAAACTTACGACTTTTCAACTTTATACACAACAATTCCCCACGACAAATTAAAATCCAGGCTTTTTGATATCATTGACAGCTGCTTCTTCAACAAAAATGGAACTCGTAAGTTTACTTACCTCGTCATTGGTCATTTGAAAAATTATTTTGTTAAAACAGATTCTGATTGCACACATAAGTACTCTGAAGTTGACATCAAGAAGATGCTTGAGTTTCTGATTGACAATATCTATGTGGTTTTTGGAGACCAGGTATTCCAACAATCTATTGGAATTCCCATGGGTACAAATTGCGCTCCGTTATTAGCAGATTTATATTTATATTCATATGAAGCAGAATTTATGCAAAATCTTTTACGTGAAAAGAAGAAAACACTTGCTGTGGCCTTCAACTCGACATTTAGATATATCGACGACGTATTGTTAATTAATAATGATAATTTCCATTCCTACGTCGACACAATATATCCTGGTGAGCTTGAGATGAAAGATACCACAGAGTCCGACACTTCTGCTTCATACTTGGATATTTTACTTGAAAAAGACACTAATGGTAAACCAACATCCAAGCTTTATGATAAACGTGATGACTTTAACTTTTTCTATCGTCAACTCTTCATACTTGGATATTTTACTTGAAAAAGACACTAATGGTAAACTAACAACCAAGCTATATGATGACTTTAACTTTTCTACCGTCAACTTCCCTTACTTATGCAGCAATTTACCTTAATCACCTGCATCCGGAGTATTTATATCACAGTTGATTCGATACGCAAGAGCATGCTCTACGTATGAACAATTTCTTAAACGAGGTAAATTAGGAAAATTATTTACGAGCACACGGCGGGTGTGACCGGTCGGCAGGGGATGCTCACTCCTCCATGGCACCTGATCCCACCTCTGATGTTTGGGAGGTCCGTGTTTGCTCTGCTCTTATTTTGTATATTTGTTTAATGGACGTTGAGATTGAATGCTGTTCGTTATTTCCATATCCTTCTCCATGCACATATTTCATTCCATTCATGTACCTTGGAGATAATAAACAATAACCAAACAATAAAAATCAGCGCAACACGAGCCTCTAAGAAAAAACATCAGAGGTTGGATCAAGTGCCACGGAGAAGTAAGCATCTCCTTTCGACCGTCACATCCCCTGTGTGCTCATTGTTAGGATTGGAAATACGAAAAATCCGTGACAATTAACTTGTGAAAAAAATTGCCCAACAATTTAATTTGCATGAAAAATGACGGTCATATAATTATAGATTGTATGTGCTGACTACTAGTATGTCATCGTACCGATCATAGAACTTGCAAAATATTGACTTTCAATGAGACTTTCGATGCCGTCGATAGAACATGCTATTGTATATTGAATCAACCTGGAGACATCATCTCATAAATGCAGTTGATAAGTATATACTGCTATATAACTAGTGTAAGTTGAAAATAGTAAAGTACAAGTCGTCACGTTTTTTCATTAGGTTTTGCTGTTAGGTTACCTGAACGCCTTTTCCTGGTAAATTATCCAAATATCAAACAGATGTTGTCAGACGACTGACTCTGTAGAATCTTTTATTTCGAGTTCAAGAAGATAAATCGAATCAATCATAAAGGAATCTGCGCATGCGTGAGACTAATGGCTGGTGCTTGAAATTATGAACTATTGTGAACTGCTAAAAGCAATGAAATGAATATGGATGGTGAGAATTAGCATAGACTTTCCTCTGATGGTAATACGCCCAAGCCTCTGTCCAAGACCACAAAAATGGCTGACCAAGGTCGCATGAATGGTCATCATAGTGAATCCTCCGAAATGTTGGATCGTATGACAGTTATCGCTCAGGCAGTAGAAAGGTTGCAGAAAGGTCAAATTACATTGCAATTGATGTTAGAGAGTAAACTCGATAAATTTCGTAATGATTTCATGGCTAACATCGATGAAAAATTTAAAGCTATGAAAAGTGACATTGACCTAGAACTTGCAATACACACGAAAGAAATGGAATCATTGTCACAGTCTATTGACTCTATGTTGACCCGCATTGAGAAACTCGAACACTCTCAAACAGCTGATCAGTCGTCGTCGCATTCAACCGGGCATGTAAACAATGTAAACAATGCGAATCCTTTGGATGACCCAGATCTTACAGTTATAGCTACGAATGTAAAGTTTGACGAAAACGAGAACATACTTCAAGTTGCTTGCGATCTGATATATAATCTCGATGAGAGAGTATCCGTATTGGCCGCTGCCCGTCTTAAAAGTAGAGCACGAGGAAAACCGGGTCTAGTTAAGATTGCTGTCTCATCACTTGACGAAAAGAAAGCCATTCTACGTGAAAAACGTAAACTCCGGGAAGTAGAGGATTACAAAACTGTGTTTATTCGATCAAGCAAATCACATACAGAGAGGTTGATTGAACTGAACGCTCGTACGCTGCTCAATGAGCTGCCCCACGGTAATCAATTCCGTATTACATCTAATGGTCGAATCATAAAGAAAAACTCAGACCAAGAACGACAGGATCATGATTAGGGAAATTCCCGACCCATCGATACTCTACATATTGGACATTTGAATGTGTGTGGGTGGACGCAGGCTAATAATGCATTAAGATCTGAAATAATAAAATATTTAAACTGTGATATTATTAGTCTAAATGAAACTCACTTATTAGACAAAGATGTTATTGACTTGAAAGACTATGGATACACATGGATAGGTTTTAATCGTGCACAAACTCATATCCATGCCCCGAAGGGATCGGGTGGTGTTGGCATTTTAACTAAATCCAGTTTATACAAAACTTACAATATTGAAATAATTGACCAATCATATGAGGGTATATTGGGTGTGAAATATTCAAATAAAGTCACAGACTTTACGTTCATTGTGTATTCTTTGTATTTGCCTCCTGAGAATTCGCCCTGGGGTCGCGACCCCTCATCCTTTTTCTCGCATCTTTTGACAGAAGTATATCTGCACTGTGAAGCTGATGCAATTGTTTTATGTGGGGATCTGAATGCTCGTATTGGAAATACCCAAGAAACTAATGACTGTTTCGATAAGATTCCTTCTCGTCAGTCTATTGATAAAACTCAAAATCAACACGGTAAATCACTTTTAGAATTCTTAAACGATAGTCGATGTTGTATTTTGAATGGTCGTTTTGGTGACGAATCTAAAGAATCTACGTTTTATTCAACCCGTGGACACTCAGTTGTAGACTATATCTGCATTCCTCATGAAAACTTCTCACTGTGTCAGAATTTTCAATTTATGAAGTGCAATGACGTAGTCGAAAAACACAATCTTGTTAACCTTTTGGGAGAGAGGAGTAAAGTTCCAGACCATTACGCATTACTGTTTGATCTGAGAGTGTATTCAGAATTAACCTCTGGAAATGAACGTAATGAACAAAGCAAAAAACGATTCAATTTTAGACGAATCCCTACCGACTTCACGAGGTCACCTACTGTACTTACAGCGATAAACTCTTTAATCGAACAGATCGAGCGTTGTCGTGAAACCCAAAACCAAGTGGACAATTTATACAGAGAATTCCGAGATATTTTGACTCGTGAGATGTCGGAGAAAATTCCTATACACGACTGTTCGAAATTAACACGGAAACGTCTCCGTCCGCACAAGCCTTACTGGAATGACGAACTTACGGAATTATGGAAGCACGTGCGAGAAATGGAAAAACAGTTTTTGAAGTGTGACCCTACAAAAAGGCGATTAAAACAAACATATAGACAAAGCTACAAAGAATCACAAAATACTTTGGATAAACCAATTCGTTTTTATGAAAGAAAACACAAAAAAGATCTGGCCTTTAATATCGAATCAGTGTGTTCAAATAACCCGAAACAATTCTGGGATCAAATCAAAAAACCAGGGCCCTCAACGTAAAATTAGGCATCCAAGTGAATGTTATAACGATGATGTGGAGGTTACTTCCGATATCGACACATTGAAATATACGTGGGAAGAGGAGTTTCGTCACTTATATAATCACGAAAATGATGAAAAATTTGACGATGATTTTAAAATCAACGCTGTACTGCATAAAGAACACATGGAACGAAATATGCTCAATCCTCTTTACGTAGCGAACGCCTATCTCAATAGCCAAATTACAGAGGACGAAGTTCGAAAGGTTGTTATGCAATCTAAATCAGGAAAATTGTGTGGTATAGACGAGCTTCCGTATGAGGTACTTAAGTCGGACACAGTTATAAACATTCTCCATAAGATGTTTATGTTGTACTTTGAAACCGGAATTATACCTTCAATGTCGCGTAAAGCAATAATTTGTCCGTTACTAAAGGACCCATCCTCGGACCCTCTGCTTCCACTGAATTATAGAGGAATAAGCCTTCTCTCTGTTGTAACAAAAATTTACAGTTCTATTCTGAATAAAAGGCTGGTGGCTTACTTTGACGATAACGATCTTTTAGTCGATGAGCAAAACGGATTTCGGTGTGAAAGATCCTGCTTAGATCATGTATTTACCCTAAATAGTATAATTTAAAACAGAAATTCTACGTTTGTTACTTTTATTGACTTAAAAAAAGCATTTGATATGGTGGATAGAGAGTTGTTGGAATACAGATTACTTATAAATGGAGTGGACGGGCATTTCTATCAAGCGGTTAAATCGTTATATCAGAAAACTGAGTCCTGTGTTCGGTGGGTAGCCATTACACCGATTGGTTTGGATGTACATCGGGTGTTAGACAGGGAGATAATCTCTCCCCAACGTTGTTCGCTCTGTTCATCAACGATCTCGATATACAAGTAAAATACTTAAACAATGGAATTGAATTTGGTGCCAACAAATTAAACATCCTTCTATCAGGTCTGGGCGGCCTCCGTTTTTGGAGAATAGCTAGATTCAACATGGCAGCCAAATTTTTCACCATATATGAAAACCGCAATGCAATGTCGGATAGTTTATCTTCTGATTTCAGAGGATAGCACAGGTAATTTTCAAATGCCGCATGCCTACCTTAAATCAAAAAGTGCAAGCACTAGAGTACAATTGAATAAAAGATCAGACATTAAACTATCAATTGTATGTGGCGATCTGAGATTCTATGTCTAGAATTTTTACAATACGCTTTCAAAGTTGGCACTTCTTGCGCTTCATTTCTACTTAATATTTCTTGTTATTTTGTTTAATTTTTATGTTTTTTCCTTATCAGGACAAATAAAAAGGCACTAAAATGCCCAAACAATACATAAATAACATTACATTCATATTTCTTTTAATTTAAGATTAGAGGAAAAGGAAACACAAAAGAAAACGTACTCTAAAGACAAAATACACTCTGCCTGATAATTTAAGCAAAGATAAAATAAATATTATTTAGAGAAAATAAGAAAAAAAATCCCACTTTTTAGCTGTGCAGCATCTAAACTTCCGCTAGAGTTCTTAGATGAGGCCTCGACGGGGACCATGCATTCGCAGTATATATATATATTTCCACGGACAACGTAAGTTTCAGTCACATTAGTTTTGACAACGGGTAGACGCAATTGAATTGAAGTCAGTTTTAACTGATAAGGGGACGGTCTAACCTTGCTGTAGATGGAGATTGATCCTAATTTATTTCAGGGGTCTTAATATTTCAGTTTTATTAGATGTATACACATACAACAGTATAGAAGACTAATGCAGAACGGAGAGTAGCTCCGCCCACTGTAGTCCCGTGCAGAAGAGCAAACTTCAAAGAAAAGTTCCTCTACCGTCTTATTGAATGAAATAATAATGAAACTGAATTTTTCAAAAATATGTTTTTTAAAAGTTTTATGCTGTTAACACATAATTATAATACCGGAAAATGAGGTTGGCTATAATTAATTTTCAGACAGGAAAGGGTCTTTAACAAAGCTTTCAAATGAATAATTTATTGACAGCAAATTACCAAAAATTGTTAAAATGATTTAAATACCCATATTTAACCATCATCGTATGAAATTTAACCTTAGTTAAATCAAATAGTTTTGGTTGAAAAATCAGAGTAGGACACAGACTACCAATTATTTTGCTATACATTCCTTTATACTATAAAAAATGATTTAAAAAATTACACCAGCTCAACTTACCTGAAACTTGGCACAGAGTAAGAAGAATTCAAGTCCAAAAATTTTTCAGACTCTCAGGAAAATTCATCGCATGCAGTTCCTGCTAAGGCATCGCAAATAACCCCTACCCTGCTTTTTTCACTTTCTCTTCGGGGAAAGGGTAAATATGGGCCTCTTTTTTACACCCTTCCTACTACGCGCGCAAGTGCAAAATTTCACATATTAACAATTTTATATTTTTTTTCAAACCCTCTCCTTTTCATCTATACCCAAAAATAACATCAGTCCACCCCATAAACACCCCAAAGAATTTTTAAGAAAAAACCTCTATTTTTAAACTGGAACTACTTGAGTGGTCAATGAAATAGGGGTAAAATTAGTAGTCTGTAACCTAATAAGGACACAAACCTTGTCTGATTTTGCTGAAATTTGACATGCTGGAGTCTTTTGTATCTACAGAGTGGCTGCTGAAGTTTCATTGAAATTGATGATTCCTAAGCAGAGTTATGGCCCTTTAATTGATGTGCTGGAACACCTTAAATCAGAGGGTAAAATAAGCATTAGGCATACAGTTCTCAGATTTGAAATGCTCACAGCTCACATGCATGACAGTTATTTTCTTTCCTTATATTTTTGTATACTAGATATATATGTCCTACACAAATTTCAAGAACAAAACTTAACCTATTGCATAAGTAAATATTTTAAACAATTTTTCAAAAAAATACCTTCAAAAAGCATAAAATTCTTGGAAATATTAAAAATAAAAATATTTAGCACATTTTAATTTTAGTAAAACAAATATTAAAAAATTCTACAATATATAGGCTATAAAAAATTAGTATAAAAGTTAAGGGAAAGAGATTAATACCTTTGTTATAAGCAGATTATCCAACCTGGTCAATTCAGCCTCTGTCAGGAAGTGGTACTTACTACTCTAATTGGATTATCCCTGGTCATATTAAGACTTCTTTGATGGGTATTTCTTGTAACAATATGCATTATTAGATAATAAATACCAAAAATTCTGTGAAATTTTGGATTTTATAATTCTGAATTTACAAGAAAAGGAATTTATATATACATTTTACCTACATACATTCTTCAGGCTGCTGTAGAAAAAGGGGAGGCAACTCTGCACTGTAAAGGTACCAAAAAAAACAAAATGATTAAAAAGCATGTCTATATACTTTCAATGGTTCAGCATAGAAAATATACCATGCCTGTGTCACCTATAATCACTCCTGGAGATGCTTGGAAGCTAAAACAGGGAGGGGGTGGGGTAGAGAAGGTTCTATTAAAATGGAGTACATAAATTCTGTCTGTCTTGTGTATCACTATTTCTGCACAGTGTTTATCCAAAATCTTGAAAACACATGTCCTTGTCAAAAAATGATGATTTTGTCTGATATGCGACCACCGACAATGATGTCCAAGATGCCACAAGAGTAGAAGAAGTCAGTAGGACCAAACATGAAATGTTGAGCACCTCACTGACCTCCCCTGTCTTGGACAATCACAGATCAGTGCCAGCAATCAGACAGCAGATATTCAATTCCAAAAGAAGAAGGAAAAAGAGAAAGTTTCAGAGAGTACACATTGATTGGCAAGAGATGATGATGACAGATGAAAAAAATGTAAAAAAAGAAATCAAACACAAAAAAAAAAAAAATAATAATACAAACTTAAGAGTCAGTTGACTATATACCTTTAACTTGGCTGTCGTGGACTGTAATATTGTTGACAGCTGTATCTTGTTTTCTGAATAATTATTGTCTCTGCTACTGGTACAAAATTGTTCACTTCTGACTGGCAACTGGCCTGATTTTTTATGAAGCCACCCATCCAGGCTATAACTGCTTGCAATCCCACATCAGTCAGCTAGAAATGAGCCACTGAAATTTCTTTTTTAAAGAATTTCAACTTTAGTTCACATTCATAATTAATAAGTAATTGTGTCAAATTAATAAGTAACTGTGTCGACTATAATTACAGACACCAAGTAGCCAAAGTTTTGAGAAATTAGGCATTACTTTCCTATTAACAACAGTGTAATCTGAACAATCAAATGTTTAAAACATACCTTGGTTTTTGAACTCCATTTGGCATTTAAAATAGCAGGATAGGTGAGGAAAGGGTTTTATGTCACCTACAACATCATATATAGAATCAAAATTCATATTGCATAAATATTTGACACACATCAATTGCACACATTACGTCATCCCTTTGACAAGCTGAGCAGGTGCCCCCCTCCCCCTTTTCAATTATTTAAATCCATTTAACTTCTCCAAAATACAATTTTTTCCATAAAATTTGTCAACAATTTGCATAATTAGTTCCAAATTATCCAAAAAGTGCCAGTAAATTGATTAACGTGAGATTTGACCTTTGACCTCATAGGACACAGACTACCAATTATTTTTCTATACATTCCTTTATACTATAAAAAATGATTAAAAAAATTACACCAGCTCAACTTACCTGAAACTTGGCACAGAGTAAGAAGAATTCAAGTCCAAAAATTTTTCAGACTCTCAGGAAAATTCATCGCATGCAGTTCCTGCTAAGGCATCGCAAATAACCCCTACCCTGCTTTTTTCACTTTCTCTTCGGGGAAAGGGTAAATATGGGCCTCTTTACACCCTTCCTACTACGCGCGCAAGTGCAAAATTTCACATATTAACAATTTTATATTTTTTTTCAAGCCCTCTCCTTTCCATCTATACCCAAAAATAACATCAGTCCACCCCATAAACACCCCAAAGAATTTTTAAGAAAAAACCTCTATTTTTAAACTGGAACTACTTGAGTGGTCAATGAAATAGGGGTAAAATTAGTAGTCTGTAACCTAATACGGTAAATAAACTGGGACTTGAGATGCAAGAGTTGCTGTTATTTGTTTGGTTTAGACTGCCCTTTGTTTTGAAAAGTCCGGTAGGTGGCGACACCTCCATCCTCTGTTTCTAGAGGATAAAATATATCCTCCAAAAACAGAGGCCGCCTAGACCTGTCTATACGCAGATTATATAGCGTTGATTGCGCAGAACGAGGCTGACATGGACGCACTTCTTGATGTTGTCTCCAACTGGTGCAAGAAATGGAGATTGTGTATAAACCCGACAAAATCTAAAGTAACTACACTTCCGTAAAAAACAGCGGAAAAGAAGTGACCATTTATTTACCTTGGGAGAAGATCGTATTGAGTATTCATCATCCTCTAAGTATCTTGGTGTTTTGTTTGACGAATTTACCACATTTAAGGACAACGCAGAAAATCTTGCAAAATCGGGCGGGCGCGCACTAGGAGCTATTACATACAAAATACATTCGAATAAATCAATAGGATTCAAAACATACGAAAGAATGTATATGAGCGGAGTGGCACCTATTTTGGATTACTGCAGTGGAGTATGGGGTTACGACAAACATCATAATATTGAATGTGTACAGCATCGTGCGATGCGATACTTTCTGGGTGTGCATTGATTTACGCCAATACTAGCAATTCAAGGAGAAGTTGGTTGGCTTCCTTCATTTTATCGACACCAAGTGAATATTCTACGTCTTTGGAACCGACTCGTTACAATGCCGGACGGCAGACTTACGAAAAAAATATTCTTGTGGGACTTGAAACAATCTTTATCAAACAACAGAAACTGGTCGCATACAGCCAAACTCCTATTTGAATCTCTTGATATGTCTACCTATTTCCAAAATCAAATGGCCTGCAACTTAACTATAGTAGAAGAAAAACTTCGTCAAAAATTTCTAAACGCATGGAATGAAGATCTCCAAAACGTCCCAAAACTTAGAACCTACCGAGCCGTAAAATCTGATTTTCAAACCGAGAAATATGTAATAATGTATATCCCAAAATGCCATCATTCTATACTTGCTCAATTTAGATGCGGTGTCTTACCTATAAGGATAGAAACAGGACGGTATAAGGGGGAGGCTTTATCAGACAGACTCTGTACTCTATGTTTATCAAATAGTGTAGAAGATGAATGTCACTTTTTGCTTCATTGTACATCATATTCAAATCTAAGAGCAATCTTTTTTACCAGTATTGAATTTAATCCAACTTTATTTGATAATAATATGTCAGATTTAGACAAAACAAAATTTCTTTTATTAAATTTCCCAAGGCAGATCGGAAAATTCATATATTCAGCATATACTTACAGACAATCTATTATTTATAGTAAACGCAATGCGTAATATCTGTATTATTGAATGTTATATTGTTAAAGTGACATATAGGCCCGATTGGCCGGGTGTTTCAATTATTAATATATGTATATTTGTTGACAACTGTTGTAATTGTATATAACACATGTCACTATAATAAACCATTTACTTACTTACTTACTTACTTAAAGGAACATGATTAGGCATATATATTGTTAATTGTATAACGTCGTTTTGTTAGTGAGTAATTATAAGTACAATGTGATGTTATTAATTTTGGAAAAAAACTTTGGTGATTTCAAATTGTCTTAAAGTTACTTGGAATTTTAAAGTATCCACATCTGATTTACACCACTTCTTAAATATATTGTTCACCAAGTTTATTCTTCACTGCTGTTATTTTTAAGGGGCTTAATCGAAAAAAAATAATGGAACCCTTGTAAGGATTTTTATGTACTTTGGAAATTTAGTATAGGTGCGGTAATTTTAATTCCATTTTGTTGTTGGAAAAACTAAAAATATTTTGATTGAAGATACCGGTATATAATTAAATTATTTGAAACTGATACATGGATTTAGAAGATTTCTCTGTTTATGAAGGGAGATATGGATCAGTGGATATAATATGGTTTCATATGTCGATTTCAATTTAGCTTTCAACTCAAAATAAAAGATACAACAGAGTCGATTACATCTGTTATTTATTGATTATATACGATAAGTGCCAAGTAACAACCGAAGTGAATTATAAACAAGATGACTTTATTGTTTGCATCGTCAATTTTCCTTATTTATGTGGTTATGTTCTGTTATCACTTGCATATTGTTATAATGTATCTCAACTTATTCGATAATTAAGATTTCAAGCATGCAGAGTATGATCACTTTTAGGAGGATACATGTACGATAAAAAAGAAAATGAATACCTTGATTGGACCTGTTTGGGCAGTAAATAGTGCAAAAAAATTCATAATCTGTCAACTGTCTTAAGTGTCTAGAAATATTACCTTTCTACAGCCTTCCATTTTAATTCATACATGTACATTTTTGTCGCTTTTAATTACTTTGCGTGAAACTTAATATAAATCCCCACCGAAAGCTTATTGCCAAAATGTATATTTCTCGTTTGACCTAGGACATAGACACTAGAAGTAACTATTTTTCAGGGTTTTTTCTCTCTCCAAGATTGGATTTCTTTCATTACAGAATTAACGGTATATATCGGTAATTTAGAAATTCTGTAATAAAAATTTTAGCTTGGTCTAATTTCTGCCTATATTTTAAACAATCAGGTTGTCAAATTGTTTACATTTTTAAATGTTTTTTTTTTAATCAGGCTGTTTTCATTCTTGTTTATTCTGCATCCTTGGGTACGTATTTCTCTTTAACTATCATCTTAAAGGTAAGATCTGTCTGTTTTAACTCATGACAAATAATGCATGATCTCAACACTAATGATGTATATAATGAAATAATTAGATGCACGATATTAAGAGTCTCATATTTAATAACAGCCAAAGTTGTTAAAAACATTGATGAAAAAAATTTCAAATAATTTATATAGCAGAAACAACTATATATCGTGTATGAATTGTCTATTTAATTAATCATGCTTTTCGACAATTCAGTATTAGGTATTAAAAGATTCATTATTTATTTTATTTTATATTTATATACATACCATATTAAAATCGACTTTAGTACGTAACTGTTTGCAACAGCTAATTCACAAAATTCAACATCAACTGACAGCTCATCGTCCGCAACATCAGCACCGAATACTTCAAATCGGTAAGCTAAATTGATATACATTATTAATTTATATTTTTTGAGATGTCAAACATCATTTGAAGCGTCTCATCTTGCAAATGTTAATTTGGCCATTGAAAATAGAAAATTTTATTGCTGATATCCATGTGGAATTATTACATCCTATTTTGTTTTGAGTTCCCTCACATCAAGTGTAGGAGTTGAAGTACTACAGTCTGAACAGAGGGAGGTATCAAGGGTAGACATATACTTTAGGGAAGGACCGAACATTTCCTCTCCTTCAGTGTTTAATGTGTATCTGGGAGACCTCTTCTACATGTTTATTACATACACAGGTGGTAAGTACATTGTAGTTTATCTTCACGTTTTTATTCATTTGCCTTTCTGTATTTTTCATTCTTGCTTTTAATGTTTTTTATGTTGATCATTATTTTTTTAATCAGTATAAACAAGTACTTCAATTGAAATATGCGGATAACGAACAGTTAGTCCCCTGGTGGAATCAAGTGCCATGGAGAAGTGAGCATCCCCTGTTGGGTCACGCCCTCTTTGTGCTTTTTGTCAAAATCGAGCATATTCTATATCTGATCTATGCATTGTTCAATTCTCATTTTTGATACATGTAAGCATTGGAAGCTTAACATTGAGGACAAACAGTCACATAGATCGGAAACCTTTTAATTTTTCTTTAAGAGCACTATGTCATCAAACCAGTTGAATGCAAGGCCTTCTCTGGCACAGTAGTAAATGAAGGAACAGAAAACGTGACTCTTTGGAATAAAAGGTGACTGGTTTTATTTAAGGATTTTATTTCTAGGTAAAGGAAATTGGTCAGAGGTCAATGCATTTCATAATAGTTTCAAACTTCGTCATTTTGAGGCAAATTAATCTTCATTTACTTTTTTGTGTAAATTCTCCAGAAAGTGAAATTTCACATGTTTTTAGCCTAAGAGTATTATTCCCTCATTGATAAATATTCTTTCGTGTCCATACTTAACATTGAAATAACGAGATAATGAATTGATAAAGAAAGGTTATAATCATTGGCATAACTTTCTATTTTAGTTCCTGTAACTCGACAAAGAGCAACGTCTTGATGGACAATTTCAATCAGACTTCGCCTCAAGTTTTACGAGCTCCATTGTATGGATTTCGCTTCAAATCAAGTTCATATGTCACCATAGAATGTACAGTTCGTATCTGTAGACAGAATACAATCTGTGCAGATGAAAAGGTAGGCTAGAAAAAGAAGACTAAACTCCATAGTAAAAAAATATCAGCTGATTAGTTTACAGATATGATTTTAAATTCAAAAAATGATTTTATTTTAGATTTGTCATCAAAGTAGAAAAAGGCGTCGCAGGAAGGAACCATCATCTCTTAGCTCGTCGTTTTTCAAGGTTTTAAATCGGAATAGAATTTATAGTAAGAATTTAATATATATGTACATTCATTTTTCGAGTCCTCTAAATCTTGAAAAAATATTTACATGCATTTGCCTAAAGTAACATACTATTGCTGGCTAATTCAGCAATCTATAATATCAAGAATTATAGTGTATTTTACCAAACAATCGGTTTCCTTAGAAAGTTAAATCGTTCCTGCTAGCAACATATAATTCATTTTCAAAGATAACTAAATATCTTTGCTTGTCTTCCTTCTAATTTATCTGTCTTAGAAATGGCAATAGGCCTATGTGTGTAATGAATAGATGATTTAGTGCATGCAGAGCTGCCAACCCTTACGATTTTGGCGTTAGACGTACGAAATCAGCGTCTAAAGTACGCCTTACGATTTTTCTCTATATTCTTCCGATTTCAGTTTTTCTCCTTCAATTTATAAAGCTGGTATTTTCATAGCTGGCCGTCCATAGTATCTACATTATAATATATTCATGAGTCTTACAACGTTCGCTTGTATCATCGTTTCGGTTTTAGAAGGCCAATATCACATTCATGTCAATGTTTTCAAGTAACCAAAATGGAAACAATTATGTCTCAGATTCGATGTTTGTTTACAAAACCTCTTCAGCGTCAGGGGGCTCAGGTGGTCCCTAGACCCCGCCTTTCTATTTGTCATTTAAGAATGTTGGCAGCTCTGTTAGTGTGCATTTCTCTAATTTTTCACTCGTTTGGAAACGCTGCCAATTGTAGGTGGTGACCGGCATTTTCCCCTAAAATACTCGGCACTCAGAACCATTGAAC
>PRKT01002325.1:0-21742 GCA_003671525.1 Saccostrea glomerata | reverse complement strand
ATATATATATATATATATATATATATATATATATATATATATATATATATATATATATATATATATATATATATATATATATATATATATATATATATATATATATATATATATATATATATATCAGGGTTCTCCATGATTTGAAATTTTACTGTGTTGCAGAGTTTACTATATTATACTAAATTCAAATACCAATTAACTGTTACTAGAAGTGTGAAAACAAATTATTTGTCGTTGTTCCTCCATGCGTAAACTCCGGCGAGGGTCAAGGAGATAATTGATTATGTGAGGTGAAGCCCTAATTAAGTGCTAATTAAGTGCTCTAACTGTTAGATTTGTTTGATTAAAGTTTCAGTTATAGAGAATTGATATGTCTGGATTTTCTGATTATCACAGATCTTTCTGTGTCGGCAAAATTTTTACTGTGTTGCACGCATTAAATTTGAACCGTTACTGTGTCGGAGAAAATTTTACTGTGTCGGGAGCAACACAGTAAAACAGCTCGTGGAGAACCCTGTATATATATATATATATATATATATATATATATATATATATATATATATATATATATATATATATATATATATATATATATTTCAGATGGGGTCGCTTGGTTCTGCAGGTAGGTAAATACGCTATTACAACACACTTTGAAAAATTACGCACTTTGAAAAAAAAATTCAAAGTGCGTTAAATTTGGGACCAAATCAACGCACTTTGAAAAATAAAATTTCTTTTCAAAGTGCGTTAATATTGGCCATATTATTAAAATTAAAAAGAAAGACATTGTTTTAAAAAGTAATACATGTTAATATGAAGGTGAAAAACGATATTTTTTCTTGATCTCTTGTATAAAGTTCACGTGCTCAAAGTTAACTCTCGCCATCGAATGCTTTTCGGTCATTTGACAATTTGAGAAAAATGCCTGCACATTTATATAAAAGAGGGAAATAAATTAAAGAAAAGTTTTCTCAATTTGGGAACAGAGCATAAACGATGAGAAATAAAGAAGAAAAGATTTTTTTTTCTTGATATCTTGGATGAAGAAAATTTAAGTTCACGTGCCCACTACATGTAACTACGAAAAAGCCTGTACATTTTATATACAATAAATCGAAATTAATTAATAAACAATATGAAGATGTACATTTTTTTAGAAGATGTACATCTTTTTTTTTTCAAATGAATGCTGAAAATCGTTTATCGAAACTTAAACAGTCTGAGTTCAACATTTATTACAGTTTGCATATAATATGAAGATTTAAAAAAAAAATAATTAAAATTTCTAATATTTAATTTTGATTCTTGATAGATTCTTAATAACACAAAATAATTAACCATTGCAAAGACGTAACAATTTAATAAAATTTTCTATTCAATTTCAAATATTGATATGTAATTTTAGAAACAAAGATAAACTTAATTTTTCTTAGTTTAAATTCTATTCATAGCAAAATTAATTAATAAACATACGTTTTTTTTTGTTTGTTTTTTTTTTTTTTGTTTTTTTTTTTTTTGGTTACAGGGAAAATTCGCAAATTACAATAAGGGGAGATAACTCCCGTTTGTTTACGATACTAATTGTCAGTGAATGATCGATGATTTAACCGCGGCGGGGACAGGTAAGTGATGAATTTCCCGCGGAGGGAACGCGGTTTACCTGTCTACCTGGCCAAATACCGGCCGCGTTGTGATTATACCGCGGCGGGGACGCGGGAAATACGGGATCCGCCTTGCCTGTACTGTATGGTTTGGCCAATATTCTTGCAAATCTTAGGTATAATAAATGATTGAATCTGTTTGGGAATTTTCGGTGATGAGGTCACTTCAGTATATAAAAGTGAGCGGTTTTGATTTTTTCATACTTTGAAAATTCTTTTACTCTCAAATATTTTACTGTACTTAATTTTTCCAGTTTGAAAGAATCTTATGTAAACTAAAACTTATTGAAAGTTTTCAACGTTATACCAGTTATGTAAATACATACATGTATATTTGAGTGTAACATAGGCATCGGTACCGGAAGAGCGGGGGGGGGGGGGGTAAGGCACACAAATGTTTTGCAAAGATATACATAATATAGGCATTGAAAATAGGAACTCTTTTTGGGGGTGGTGACCACTTTTTATTTGCTACCGACGGTTATGTACAATCTATAAGAAAAAAGAGCTTGGATGGGAGACATTCTACTCATCTTCTCCTTGTTCTCAATGAGTTAAATGAGGACATGTTAATTCCGCCCCAGCCCGGAAGTGGATATCCATATAAAAGTGAATTTCTTTGTGCTTTCTATATTAATATTTCTTCACTTAGGGCAGATATGCTAGTTTAAGAGTTGTTGTAAAAATGTGCTTTATAAATAATAATTTCATTAAAACGTGTATTGGTAACAATCCTAATGTCCAAATAACTGTTTCTCAATTTTATTCTCGATGACCGTGTAATGTAGGACATCGCCGCAAGAATTACATCGGCATCAAAAGCAAGTTTTTTGACTTGCCTAGATAGCCGAGCGATCTAGCGCGCTGTTTCTGCACTGCTAGGAGACAGATTCGAGAATTCAACACCTGGCTGGGGCGGAAGTGGGTATCCATATAAAAGTGAATTTCTTTGTGCTTTCTATATTAATATTTCTTCACTTAGGGCGGTTATGCTTGCTTAAGAGTTGTTGTAGAAATGTGCTTTTTAAATGAAAAATATAAATATATATATAAATATATTTTTTGTATTATTTAGAAAGGTAAATTTTAAATGTTTATGATTGTATGAGCGTCTGAATCAATTAAATACAACATTTTAACCCACCGACACCCACCCCATTCATAAATTATTTATAAAATATTAATTCAGATAGAGATAATGTCACACACAGTAAATCTAGCAGTATGCAGTAAACTAGTTTATGTTCATATATACACATCAAAATGCGAATATGAACGAGCTTAAAAAATCATCAATTCATATCTAGACATATCTTGGCATGTGCATTTTTATACATTTACGCGTATGAGCAATCATATTAACATTGTAATTATATGCACATTATAATTTACATTCCTAACCCATTAACACTTACGCACACCCAATATGTTTGTCACGTAAATTTGATGAATTATATTTGTCTGAAATAAATTTTAGCAAAATATTAAAATACGGCAGATGAAAAACGAAAGTGAAATATAGGTTGACGCGATGCATTCATCAATATTTTTAATAAAAGATACTCAAAATATATATGACTTTTCTTGAACAAGAGAACAGTTAACTTTGAATTCTTTATTTGAAATAATAAATGTATAAATTATAAGATATTTTATATATACACTGACCTCTTATCTAAAAATATCGTGTAATATTTCTACGTATACATTATTGTTATCTTTTTAAACATTGTTTTGAACAACCACTGTCAATGAAATCAATTTTAATTGTTCGCGTTTATTCAAAACATGTATTCATAACATAGAAATTATTCAGTTAATATTTTACAAAATATATTCATCTGGTCAAAAAAGAAGACACACAGCACACATAGCTACTGAAAAAAAAATTATTTTTAAATTCCAAAATATGATTTATTTGGTAATTTGTAATATTCCATCTGCAACTGGTTTTTAAAAATATATCGAAAAGACGTAAGAAAATAAGCATGCAATACCTAGCAGAGTAAACTATTGCAATAAAATAATATAATAGACACAATGATGATATCAGTTATTAAAAATAATGCTAAACACCTGTTCAATATCAATATACAAACATGATTATACCAGTGAAAAGGTTGAAACACAATGAACAGTAATGAATATATTACATTGGATCTTATGAAAGATAAAAATACATAGTAAAGGATAATTTTCACAACCAAAATTTTGAAAACAAGGAAGAAGCTTACATACACTTGACTAATGTTATCTAAACACTTCATAGACGTGTAGGGGTTGTTCACTGCTATATTGCTAAATCCAATAATAACAAAGAGTGTCAAACTGACCTTTATTCCTTTGAATATTTGTAATTTATATCTGCATATCGATTTTTTAAAAGGAAACGGAAGATACACGGAGTATATACATAAGGAAAGAAATATGCAATAGGAATGGAAAATTGTCTGCCCCAGTTGGTTTGAAATATAGTAAGAAATCAATCCTAAGATGACATTTGCTATAGTAATTTTTTCAGAAAAATATAGAAGTAGTTTTTCTGCATATAAACTACTGCGTGTGGACATGTTTTCCATTTGCCTGAATACAAAAGAGCTGGACCAACCACACGAGTTAAGAGTCAATCTATTCAATACAAGAACAGTAATAACTTGTATATAAAATAGACAGCGGGCGTGAAGTAATTGATCATGATCAGGTTCTAATTTTAACACTTTTTCAAAATTAATACAAGGCTTTGCTCCAAAGGAAATATAAAACCAAAGCATGGGAAAGAGAAAAGACAACAAGCAAGCTATTAAAAAACATTTTTCCATTTTGATAAAGCTTCTTGTTTTTTGGCAACCTAATAATTTTTCTCCTCTCTCATTCTCGTATTCATTTCTTGAAAGAGAAAACGTTCTAAAATGGTCTAATGGTAGGTATCCATTATTGCATCGTATGCGAGGATCAGCACCATGCCTAATCAGTGATTCCGAAGCATCAAGATGCTTGGTCACATCTGTCATCCTTATTATCATGGAATGCAATGGAGTGTTTCCATGAATATCAGTAGTATTCACGCCAATTCTTCTGCTAACTAACATTCTAGTTGCCTGATGGATGAATTTGAAAGACAGGAGAAAAAGTAACGTTTCCCCAAAGGTCGGCGAAAGCATGCATGCTATTTCATTATCATAGTATTCATCAAAGTTAGTATTTAGAAGAGTTTCAATCATGTTGCTACTATTTGCTAAATGAAGTGCTGTTCTCTCTCTAATATCTCTTTGAAATGGATTAGCACCGAATGATAGCAATATTCGTGCAGCGTTTACCGCGTCACATGCAGCGGCTATATGAAGCAAGGTAAAACGCAGGGAATTTTCATTAAAATTAGCCAAGAGGCGAGCTCTTGATGTTGTTTTGTATTTTACTTGATATCGATAGCTAGGTCGACTTTGCTCTTTTTCCTTGAACATTTCATGCAACACTTGTGTGTCATTTTTGTAGATTGCATTACAGATTTTAACGAAGTCTCTCAACAAAGAATTCCCTGAAGAAACTGTTTTAAGATCATTCAAAAACAATTCCAGTAGGTCATTTGAAAGATGTTGAGCTTTTGAGAACGCACAGAGAGGGAATCTTACACTGAATTCATTCTTTGCTCTCCCAGAGACTAAAAGCAATTTAACAATTTTTGGATTTTTGTTCAACAAAGCCTCCTGCAAAATTACGGTTGAATTAATAGGAAAATCAATATGAAGAAAATTATCAAAAATGGTTGCGCCATAGCGCAACAACACAGACACTGCTTGTACATTATTCCTTAAAACCGCAACCGCTAACGGTGTTCTGAACTGAAAATCCACGCAATTAGCATCACAATCCCTACTTAAAAGCAATATTAACATTTCAATTTTATTGAACCAGGAAGCCACAAAGCAGGCAGTCCACCCTAAAACCTCATCTCTCTGATCCACTTTAGCTCCTGCTTCTATCAACAGATTTGCGATTGCACAATTGTTTGTTTTTGCGATTTTACATAACAAAGGAATGCCAAATGTGTCATAAGACTTAACATTGCCACCCTTTGAAATCAATAACCTAATGATATCTATATTTTCACCTAAAACTGCTATATGTAAGAGATCATTTACCTGAACAGACGTACATTTTTCATATAACTGTATAAATGTATTCTTTGGTCTTTGGTAAATGTGAAAGAATAGAAAGTAGCAACCTGTTGCAACTAGCCAATGAATGAAACTTTTGTTTTTTTCATGTAAGACTTCTAAAATTGCAAGTCTGTTTGTATTTGTTATATTCCTGAAATTATTTCCTACTCGGTACGATGATGCCCTCAGAGAGTCCTTGCATAGCAGATGTTCCAAATCATCAAGGGAACGTTTGTTTTTTTCTAAAAAACGCAAGAAATAATTCGTATAATCTTCGTTTTGAAGTGGTTCGCTGAGTAAAACATCACGAAATTTTCCGTTTAATATCTCTGCAAGAACCCTTTTCGAAAACGCGTCATAAGAAGAACGCGTCAGTACTAAAATGTTTTCATCATCTTCATGATGTCCATGGATTCGAACTCTTTCTCGTATGAATTCACGCTTACAACATTGAAACATTATCTCTGGAAAGCATGAACCAAAATGACAAGCTATCGTTTCTTCTAATCTATCATGAATGAATTTAAATGGATTTTCTGGTCGAACAAAACTACCAGATACAGAAAGCAAATGCTTAAAGAGGCGCTTTCTTGGAATGGATTCTGAAACCTCGCATGCTCTTAGAACTCGGAGGAAGTCATCTTTTCGTTGTACCTTACATGAGATATCAAAAATATTTTCCAGGTCATCTGTTTCAAAAATAATGTTTAAAACTAGGGCACAATAAACCTCTTTATTTTTCCTTTGTAGACGGTCTAATTCTTCTCTGAAAACAGTTGAAGGATTGCAAAAAAAATTGGCTTTCCTCTTGAAAAATTCAGAATTCGAGAAATACAGTTCACATAACAGAGGAAATCCATAACTACAACGACAGATTATCTCAATTTCTTCTGTACGAATGTCTCCCTGTTTGTTTCGATTAAGCATGTATTTTCTAAACATTCCTTTTCTTTCATTGACAGATAGCGCTAAATCAGTAGAATCGAGATCAACAATTATTGAATTAAAAACAGTTGAAATAGAAAGTTCATCAATTTCCTTCTGTAAACTTCTTCGCAAGGTACATAACAGTTTGGCGTTTTTACACTTAAATATTATATCAAGCCGATTATTAACTTTCTCCCATAAATCCAAAGCGACATCATCTACTTTGTATTTACCAATGATATCATCAATAATAAAAAGTTGCTTTCGGCTACTAAATCTTTGAAAGAGAATGTCGTTAGCAGAGCTAACAGGAATAATTTCAAACCCTTCTTCCTCGAGCAGAAGGGATACATATTTCATAGTTGCTGTTTTTCCTGTACCAGAATTTCCTACAATCATAACACTGTTGTTAATTTTGATTTTCTCCAAAACTTCTTCCGTACCTATGGTTTTATAGAACACTTTCGTCTCGGTCTTCCATTCTGCTACTAAGTTTATCGTATTTTCTAAACAAGAAAAATAATTCATTGCAATTATACATGACAGACGCACACTCATACACCTACAGAAAGAAAGAGTTCATATAAAACATATGATGATATTCAAGTTGCCAAAAGAGGAGTATCCTTTGGTAAAAGACGTTCCTTAAAATTTATTTAAATGAAGAGAAGAGACACAGCCCTCTTGAAGGGAGAAATTTTAATAAAAATTATAAAGATCAAGAAAGGGTAAGACCAGTTTTTTTGGCCCCTGATTTGAGCTGAATGATGCAACAATTTATCAATAAAAACCTGTTGTAACTTTTGCCACAAAATAAGTATTGTTCTAAGTTATGGGATACACAGATGTCACAGAGAGGTAAAAAATTCTTTTGTCAATATCCGAATTTTTCACATTTTATATGAAATTTCATCTAATTAAACATCACAGTTTATTTCACTAAATGTGTAGCACAAGCTTGTCTATTTTGCCAAATTTATATATTTTCCATACACCTATATTTGATGCATTTGATTAAAAGAAAGTCTCAAATAGGGAAGCTTGTGTTCTGTTCCCCAAAGAGAAAAATATCTCATATATTCCACAAGGATGGTTGATAATCGGGAAAATGTCCAACTAATGCATTCTCTTTTGGCTTCCGCGTAAGCTTTCAATCAAAATTACATGCAGTGATGGTTTTAAATCAAGCATCATTATAGGTTTTTACCTATAAGATATAACAATTTTAACAGTGTTCCGATTCTGATGTTCTCTTTACAGGGATAGTAGAAATTTAAAAGAAAGCTTCCTGAAATAATCATAATTCATATTTGTATTGATCATAACCCTTGGCGATAGGGTAAGGCTACAAAAGGCAATCAAACTTTTATAAGGAAAACAGATACAATCATAAAAAGTCTTCATCTGAACAACCATAAAACTGTTACTAGTCATTTTTATATGGAATCATTAATATTAAGAGTTGGTTCAATTTCTAATTAAAACTAGAAATGTCCAAAATAGACAAATACCCCTGCTGGGTTTTTCATAGAAGGTGCCAAGTCAAAAGTCACTAGTACATGTACTAGTATTTAATGAACGTAAGGGGTATTAAAAATTTGAACAATAAATGAAAATAGGGCGAAGCCTAATAAAACATTGAACACTTTTAATTAAAACAATGTTTTCGTACATTGAAAAGTAAATTACAATTTTCCAATTAAGTCTCTGTTCGAGAGTAAGTATGCAATTTTTATCCAATTGTTCTGGTGATTATAATTCAAGATTTAAGTTTCATCCGAAGGACCGGTATCCATGTCCCACAAGGGAATCGATACCGAATTGTAAGGATCACCTTCCTTATACGCGAATTTAGAGCCGACTTTCTCACCATCCATAGAGCAAACGAATTAATTTTTTATTGAGGACATTTTATTTTCAGATTCTGATAGCTTAAGTTTACCTCTTAGGTTGCGATGAAATTGTAACTCGTTTTTCAATTCAGAGACTTCCTGTTGAATTCTGCATAATAGTTCCTCCTTATTTGATCCTTCCAAGTCAAATGTTTCAATTTCCCGAACAATGTCGTCAGTTTCTCCATTACTTATTTCACTCAAAGCCTATAGTGGAATAAAACCCTAAGCATATGAAACAATCAAATATACTGAAGCCCAATACCTCAACCTAAACAACTATATAAAGAATTATCAATAACATCTTAAACGGCGTTTTTTCACAATATAATTAATTCACAAAACGTTCTTGGACAAAAAACAGAAACTGGACAATTTCACATATGGTCAGTTAGCATGAACTGATACAAAAGTGAATGCTGATATGTACGGGGCTGTTCTATACGAGGCTTGATCCAAAAGTTCGTGGAAATTTTTTTAACTAAAATTTTATCGTGTTTTGATGAAACAGACAACAGGCATATTTATCATGTAGAGTCATAATGCAACAATATTGGAAAATATCATCACTCTCCATTTACCAATAAGGACACACGAGCTTTCTGATAATGGGCAGTTGTGAAACCAAGGAGAGACTTCGACGTTACCGTACGTTAGATATGTTACGTCACGTTATAGAAACATCTCACCCTAATGTCTGATTCGAATACGTAATTCTACAAAATGCTGCCCTTTTCTCTATTTTTTTTCCCCAAGAAAAGTTTGGGTATCCTCACACACCTACTTATCTCCATTTTTCACTCATATTTCAAATTGCTTCCCATCTTTCCATATCATGTTCAAATTTCAGTAGCAATTTCAAGAACAGTACGTCAGCCGACAACGTCTATAAGCGCTTTAAATTTGCCGAGGGGGAATAAAACTTGAGAGACTCCAAAAAGCGACCACGCCTGTAACCAACAGCCATGGAATTACGTTCTATTTTTCTTAAATTTTTTATGCCACTAGAAAACCAGTAACTAAATGCATTTTCCCCCATGTCAATAACATATGCGTTTAAGATAAAGCAACCCCGGAATTTTCACAAAACTTATGACTTGACCATAATTTGACGTTGTCTAAAAACTTAAAGATGCACAATAAATCATCTACTAATGAACTAAATATTCATAAAATCAGTAAACTCTCACAAAAAGGTATATAAAAATCAAGCCATGATTTCTTTTTCTATACAACATAGGACGGTTTAATTTTCATATCACATATTAAAAATTGAAATAATAAACTCGTTTATGTCTCCCCCGCATTTCCAAACAACCGTTTCTATGACAATTGCCATAGAGTAATTATCCTATATATTTAAAATGTTTTATACCCCCCGCTTGAAAAGGAGGGGGAATATAGTAATCATTAATTCCGTCCGTCTGTACGTCCGTCCGTCTGACCTTCCGTCTGTCTGTTACGCTTTGGGGTACCCATCTCTTATCCACAACTCCTCTCATACCACTGAATGAAATTCGATGAAACTTTCACAGAATCTTTATTACATATTGCCATTGTGCAAGTCCTATTGACACATATTTTGGGTTTTTCGGTCACAGCAAAACATGGACTTTGCCATTAAAACTACTAGTATATGGAGGCGGGGGTATCATTTAGTGACCTCATCGCTCACAGTACCTCTAGTTACACCCCCGCTTGAAAAGCGGGAGGGTGTATAGTAATCGGTATTTCCGTCCGTCTGTACGTCCGTCCGTCTGTCTGTCTGTCCGTCCGTCCGTCTGTTACGCTTTGGGGTACCCTTCTCTTATCCGCAACTCCTCTCATACCAATGAAGGAAATTTAATGAAACTTTCACAGAATCTTTATTACATATTACCATTGTGTACCTCCTATTTTACATTTTGATCTGACATATATTTCGAATTTTCCAGAGCAAAACATGGATACTGCCATTATATTCATATGGGAGGCGGGGGGTATTACTTAGTGAGCTCATTGCTCACAGTACCTCTAGTTTTCAACTGTTTTTTTTTTTTCGAATTGACAAACTGATTTTGGGAGGATATGACTATATATACTGCACTAAAAAGTGTGGGAAGATGGGGTGTATGGGAAAGCGGTTTTTCAGTGAACTTTACAACAGGGAAAGGCTATGTTTAAATAAATTGAGAGGGTCCCCCCCCCCCTTTTTTGATGGAATTTGTCTGTAATATTTAATTCATGTCGAAATATGTTTCATTCTTTTTAAATATCTTTTTATTGTACATTGCTTTAAAAAGAATGTCATCTCTAAAGAATGTTGGTAAATTTAAACAATATTTATACCCCCCGCTTGAAAAGTAATCGTTAATTCCGTCCGTCTTTACGTCCGTCCGTCTGTCCGTCTGTTACGCTTTGGGGTACCCATCTCTTATCCACAACTCCTCTCATACCACTGAATGAGATTTGATGAAACTTTCACAGAATCTTTATTACATATTGCCATTGTGCACCTCCTATTTTACTTTTTGATCCGACACATATTTTGGGTTTCCCGGCCACAACAAAACATGGACTTAACACTTTGCAATTATAACTATATGGAGGCGGGGGGTATCATTTAGTGAGCTCATCGCTCACAGTACCTCTAGTTTTCTATTAATTTCACTTAAAAATAAGTAAAATATGGAGAAATTCCACGAAATTTTGGATCAACCATCGTATGTACCCTATCTAGCGTTTTAACATCAAATGTTTACATGATTTAAAAAAATAACTGAAGAAAAAATACATTACCTTTTTCAGGGAAGACCATATCTTGTGGTAAGAATTATCATTAATTCGACTTTTTGATGGATGAGATAACTTGTTCCTGTACACTTTGATTCTTGTCAAATTTGCTCCTAGGGAGTTGTCGCTGGCAGGTGGAAGTCTATCCCATCCGGTAATAGGTTCCTGCACAAGCTTTAGGTTTCGTAGAAGGCATATCATCAAGGTAGTGTCAAAGTCGGTGGAGGAATTTGCTAAAAAAAAGCGTCCGAAACAAAACGTTAAGTAGCTTAAGCTTTTTACTGGTTTTCAGTGAGAAGGGGGTATTAAAGTTTTTTGATAAAGTTTAACAAAAAATGATCCAATTGATATTTGGAAGAAGTCGCCGACAAAGAGTAGAAAAATTTTATCGGCTCAGATAAGCTAAAAAGTCAAATGAATCATCAACAGTCAAGGTACCTACGAGAAGGAGGAGTATGCACCTCTAGTCGATCGATCAAACTCCTTATGAGTGCCAGGTGTTGATATTGAAAACGGAACACATGATTGTGATTTGTTGTCAAAATAGTTAAAGAGAACAAAAAAGCAATCGACTTACAATCATCTTTAAAAATACGATTTCATATTGCAAATCATAATAATTAATAATAAATGAAAATTTTACCATATACATGGATGCACCGTTTTTAAAATTTACGAGAGGCTGCCTATATGTTGCATTAGGGTAGTTATTTTAAAGGTAGTTTACAATTCCATATTTAAATGACCAATCACATGATATGAAATTTCCTGAGTTCAATTTACAATAATCGATAGTTATGATATAAAAACAATGTTGTCTATGTTTTGTTTGACAATGTTTGCTTGACGACCCTCTCGAGAATTTTTTACTCAGAATCACAACCATTGGCCCCTGGACTTCGCATTAACGGACATTGAACAATTAGATATATTTTTGTGCCAACACCTACTGCTAACCTCGGTTTAAGCTGCCTCATTCGAAGGACCAATCTCTATGTGTCACATTGGGACTCGAACTCGCGACGGAAGGATTAGCTCTTAACTTTGAGACTCAAGAGCAGATGCGCTAACCATTCATTACAACATACAGGAGACTGATATTTTTTTTAATTTTTGACAATGAGTGTCTCTATTTTAATTTGCAAATGTATGCGTAATTATGGACATGTAATCCTTTTTATTCATTCTTTTGAATTAGGTGAAAATAAGATTTCTGCAGGGTTTGAAAGTATGTAAATACTTTCACTGCATCTTAGCTATGCACGTCTGAAATTCCTCTTACATTTGCTGCTGACAATGCAAACTTATGGAAATTTTTTCAATATAAAAAACATTGATAATGTTGATTGTAGGTTTTCCACCCGATTTCTCATCAAAGGAAATTTAGTGAGGTACAATTTTAAATTCTTAGTTACATGTTTAGGCTTAATATTGAATGAAAATGTCAATATAAAGCATGAATTCGAAAAAAAAGACTATTTGCATCTGCGATTAAAAAAATATATATTTAAATCTCAAACCTGTCTTCTTCGAAGTCGGTACAGTTATTGCTGCTGGTATACTGAAACCTGGAACACCTTGTAGAATTCCTTGCTGATGTACGTTGATGACTTTTTTGCTGATGAGATTTTGAATGACACTGACATTACTGTTAAGAATTTTAGCAAGGTCAGCTCGAGGAATAATACCATCAAAACGCTTCCTTACTGCTGCCGGGGCAACGTGTTTGATCAATACATCTAGGATCCAATAATTTCTTTCTTCTTTAGAAAATTTGTAGCTTTTCTTCTCCATGGTGCTTCTAGTTTTTTTTATAAAATTGAAAAAGAAATCTTTATAATGATTGCACTGCACTTATTGCCACTATGATCGATCGATATTCATACGGTAGTTAATGGGTTATGTTATCAATGGGGGATTTAAAGTTCTACCTTTGGTGTCAAGGGCACACGCATATTTACGTCACAATAGAAAAAATGAGAAAATATTTAAATCCAAGAGGAAAAGAGAGTTCCTTAAATGCAATGTTCATATGTCACAGTTATAGATACACTACTTCTAATTATATAACACCTTCAATATCTAAATACATCCATACCCTGCACTTATTTCATATAACTTTATTTAGACTCATTAAAACAAAATATTTCCTTTTTTTTAAAATCATATATCCTTTTATCAAGTACACGGCACTTAAACACAACCTTAAAAGGTATTTTAAATTATTACCTTATTCCTTTCAGTTACTTCCTTGCAAATAGAATATGGCCACGTCTACACGCCATTGCAGCACAAGATATTTAATAATATCACTAAGTTTAAAGTTCACAGACTAAATAAAAAAAAACATGCTGCATAGATATCCGGAATACTAAATTTGGCGTATTCTCGAGATGCTGGATAAAATGATGAAAATATATTGTTAATTAAGAGTTGATACGATTTCTCACATCTTTTCCCATTAAAAAAAACAATACCTACTTTGATAAAAACACCACAAACACAGGTCTCGCTTTTATGAATCTATACTACAATGTAGACAAAAATTGCTAACGCACCACCTAAGAAAATATTTTTTTTTCTAAAATCCTGTTTATGATGTGTTTGATATATAAATATGTTACTTTAATAGAAAATTAAGCACATAAATGTCAAACTTTATAAAAAAAAATCCAAATGTTTACTGAATTGACTGTGTCACTCATTAAAAAAAATTAAAATCGTTTCTATTCTTTTTTTTTTTTTTTGATAAAAAAAATCACTTTTTTTCTTTTTATTTGTGTTCTTTCCATTTGTACTCAATAAAAGTTCAGAATAAAAGTTACACCGTATGCAGTGTATCTGTAGCTTTTCTTCTCCATGGGGCTTCTAGATTTTTTAAAAATAAGAATTGAAAAAAAAATCTTTATAATGCTTGCTCTGCACTTATTGCCATTATGATCGCCAGAAATCCATACAGTAAGTACTAATGTTTTGTAATCAACCCTGTACTTATATCATCTAACTCTATTTAAAATCTCTATAAACAAACTATTTTCTTTGTTTATTATATTAACTTTTATTTAGTACATAGCACTTAAACACAACCTGAAAAAGTATTGTAATTTATTACCTTATTTTCTCTCAGTTACTTCATATCGAATAGAATATTGCCACGTGTACACGCCATTGCAGCATAAAATATTTAATAATATCACTAAGTTCACAAACCTAATAAAAAAACATGCTGCATAGATACTGTGTATCTGTATTCTCGAAATGCAAGAAAAAAAATTTAAAACAAAAAATACTGTTCATTAAGATTGTTACGCTTTTCAAACATTTTTTTTACCCAAAAATATATACATGTATAACATCATTTATTGATAAAAACACTACAATCGCAGATTTAACTTTTATGAATCTATCAATCCATAGTCTCACCATTTGCATTTAAATCTGTTGTTTAATTAGAAACAAAATACTTAATTTATATTGTAAATGTGTATTTTAGGTGTGAAACAAATTACAAAAAATTCAAAATATTTTTTTTTCTTTCTTTCGAGATCACTGATTCCATGCCTTTTTAATTTGATATCCATAAATCATACTTAATAGGCAGCAATAGAAAGATATACTAGTGCACATGGTAAGTAAATATTTCTCATGTGGGAATTCCTCTATAAAAAGCAAATTTGCAAATCAACTTATTTGATATTTATATAACTAGGGAAGATTTGGATGGAAAATCAATTGTTTATCAATTGCATGTATTTCTTGATTCACTAAATCTGTAATTGTTGAGTGATGATAAGTAATGATTGTAACGGGATCTCCTTAAAACCTTTCAGAAAGATTTCTTTTTAATTGTTGAATTCTTTATGATGAATTTTATCAATTATAATAAATTATAGAATGTGTAATGACAAATTAAATTTGTTAGAAAAATTATTTAATATTGATAGAATTGGTACAATGGAAATGAAAATCTTGATTTCAATGGTGTTTTATATAAATTCTTTAATTTGTCATAAAATTGACTTCGATTATCAATTCCATCAATAAGGACATACGTAATTTACATAAAAATGTAACAGACCAAAGTTATCATAATGAATTCAAAGAAAGAAGGATATGGACATAACTCAATCTAAAAGTCCGTAAAACAATACAGACCAGGAGCAGAGCAAACACGGACCTCCGAAACATCAGAGGTGGAATCAGGTGCCATTAATTCGTTATATTAATCGGAATATTAATCAGGAATATATGTTTTAAATGTCAAAAATGAATTCCTTAGAATAGTTAAAATATCATTTACAACTTGCTCTTGGTGGCGTCATTTGAGTTTTTTAAAGATGATTAAAAGCCTTTATAAAAGCTGAATAAAAGATGTCCGCTCTATTTGTCATGCCTGTTAAATACTAGTACTGTTATTTAAACTCAATATCGTGTATTTGTATTTCATGCAGTGGTATACAATTATTAAACAAAATTGGTAAGAATCGACAGTGTCCTTTTGAAATATTATTCATGGCAGATTTACGTTTAAGAATGATCAAGGATCATCTGTACTTTTTGCATGAAACATATATACAAAACCATAACAAGGTAAATCAATATTAAAAAAAAAATTAAAGGTTCAAAGACATACGTCTGTATTGCAAATCAAGCAAGCACTTCCGCAATTACTTATAACGTTTAAACCTGTTAAGGACATATTTATTCCTAACTTCTGACTAAAGGTTTAAACAGTCTCATAACTAAAGTGCACTGCTTATCAAGGACACGTTCAGGTAAGAAGACATTAATGAAATATTTTATTATTTTTAGCTGTACTCTGGTATCTAAGGGATAAATTATAGAACATAAACGTACTCGGGTTAAAATCACATGTGCATGTTGATATCAGGAGGGTGAAATAGTTGAATGAAGTAAGTCAATTGATATTTTGTTTATTAACATCAAGAAATACACACATTTAAGAGTCCAATGATGTTTATTCTATATACAAATAAATTATATAGGGATGTGTGAAAGAGTGTGTATGGGAGAGTCTATCTGTATTATTAATTTCTATCAACCCAGTTCATTTTATTTGTTACCCATGACCCTGCACAGAGAGGGTATTTATAGGCAATTTTCCTGTTGTCCAATCTATTCAGTGTTGTTTAAACCATGCATTATATAAATAATATATATAAAACATTTGTTAAAAAAATTCTCTTCTTAAAAGATCGAAAAGACATTAGTCACATTAACATTTCGGTGCGACATGGAGTATGTTTTATGAAGTCTTGATTTTTTAAAGCACATTTAACCACAGTTTGATAAAAATATAGAGAAGTTAACTTCAAGAAAACAGCACAGTTGTAAGTGGTCTTGGACATTTGGTAGATATCATCAGAGAAAATACTGTTTTATGTCGAGCGATAATTTTTTTTTTAATTTTCGCAGCTCTCACCCTTCCTAGTCACGGCCCTGTCAAAGATCCTTCAACAGTAAAATGGATATTTGTCCTATTTGTTTCGAAAGAATTAAAAATCCCACTTTCTGCAACCCATGCAGACACATCTTTTGCTATAGCTGTATTTCCGCCTGGCGGAATGGTACATGTCCATTGTGTCGAGCACAAATCATATCATACAATCGTGCTCAGCAAGGGTCTTCGACTGCTGCAGGTAAAAAAAAATTAAAAAAATAATGCTAATGCAAAAATTAAAAGGAGCTAAAAAAAAGATACGAATTAGCTCACCAATTTTTTTTTTACAATTCTTAGTGCATTATTCCATTGTTTGTGATTGTATATTACAAGAATTCTAACATTGGAATAACCTTCCACGAAGGATTATTCATTTAAAAAAACATTTACTTTTTTTTTTAAATTAGCGTTCTTTAAGAGGTTAATAATGATATATTAAGGATGCACAAAAGGCTTTCCTCCAAATTTTCAACAATTTTAATATGTTTTTGCTATGAAAAAGGAAACAAAGTTACTCACTTCTTCAGAATTCAAAAAAAAAATCTTGCTGGTTATGATTTTATGAATCAAAAACTCTGTTCTGTAGTGCCGAGTATAAATGTGGGGAAAAAAAATTTGCTGCTCTCTACTGACAAGTGGTTGCGTCTCCATACAAGTGAAAAAATCTACAGAGAGACGTTAATAAATACATAATCAATCAATTAAAATTAGGTTAGAGAGTTTGGGGTTTAAGCATTTGGAGACCTTTTGTTCATCCTGAAATGTACATGTATAAAATTTCCCTTAGTATATATAATAATGGCGTGTGCATGTCTTTGACTATAACCCTATAAAAAAAAATTCTCTTCTGGTAAAGAATTGTTACTTGATTGGAAGGTCTTTTGATAACTGTATTTAATAATTAATTGTCATAATATAACTTATTATACTTTAAAGGTGTCTAATATCTTTAATAAAATTATTCTGTAAACCTCTTCACAGAAAATACAACAGACGCACCAAACTACGCCGAAAGAAGCAAAATGTACGTATTTATCATGATCCTTATCTTCATTCTTGTCGACATTCCAAGTCCAGCAGGATTCTTGAGATCGGTGGTATACCCTCCACTTCGTGATATACTTCTTGTTATATGGGAAATTTTGTACATTGTTTTGATAACCATTTTTATGCCAGTGAAAAGTATTTACAGGTTAATTGTTGAGATTGTTATCTTTGAACTATATGACATTTTATTGGCTATTTGTTACATGCCATTGGGTATCGGTAGAATCCTCATGAACTTCCCTTTCAATTTCTACGAGGGGTTGAAGACGTACTTTTTTGATAACAGTTGGTCGGCCTTATTTCATAGAACAGTCCATCTTTTACTGGTTATTTTGCTAATAGATTCTGCTGAACAAACTATTTGGTTACGGGCATTTGAAAGGATTCAACTTAAAGCCAGATTCTGTAGAGTGTATAACAACATTCTTGGACGTATAGAACGAATGAAAGGAAACCAGTGACTCCTACATTAAAAGGGAACATGAATTTTTATAAATTTATAATTATATCCATAGTCATACTTGTGATTCAGGTGTACAATCAAATCAATGCCTTCAAAATGTTATTGAGAGAAAGAATAAATTGAAAAGTACTTATTAATTTCATTGCATATAAACATTGTAAAAATATTTTAGCCTGTTCTTCAAATAAGTCAAATAAAAAAAATTTTAAAAAACTGCCATATTTTGGGGGGAATAATACAACTATTTGAGGAATGTGTAGAGAAAATTAAACACGTTTTTTTTTTATCTTATTCCCAGAATGGTTATTACTTTTTTATGATTCATCAAAAGATAAATCTCTGATGAATAAACTTATGTGAATTCATTCTTCTCTGTTTGTTATTATGAGGTCCGACATCGAGATTTTTAAAAATAATATTTACATTTCCAATGTCTTTGTCCGAGATAAAATTACCAGCTGTAAATGTAATTGATTTCCTCATGAATGTTTTGGCGCGGTTCCAAAAAAACCATGTGCAAGGCGGGACAACACCTAGAGAGAAGCAGGCTTGGAGCCCGTGGATTGGCGGAATCAAAGCATGCAAATATAAGGAATAACTGTCTTATTTTTCCAATTCATGAAGTGATCAATGGATTGGCTTGTGTGATAATTTGCATAAACGCCGAAGATTTTTCGAATTCATGAAGATGATCAATGGATTGGCTTGTGTGATAATTTTATGCATAAACGCCTTCGGCGTTTATGCAAATTATCACACAAGCCAATCCATTGATCACTTCATGAATTCGAAAAATAAGACAGTTATTCCTTAAATATTCTAACATATAAAAGTAATACCATGCTTTACAAAATTTCAATCAAAGTATGTGCATGGATTAAATACACTGGAATGAGAGTCAGTCAAGCATCAAATTGGCTATCTGACAGTGTGAAAGGAAAAGCGGCAAGGTATACATAAAAATAGAAGATTAATTTTTCCTTATACTTTCTCTATCCAACATACTTCATTACACCTATTAAAAGATTTATTAACTATATTAATTAAAGTTAATAGGATAACTATTATCTTGTTTAGTAAGTTAAGTTGATTGCCCTTTTGAATGACATGAAATAATTTTTCAAGCCAAATAAACGCGGTTTTAAAAGTAGAGTCAATTACATGTATTTAAAAAAAGATCTTAGTCGGATTTTTAAAAAATTATTTTCAAATGCTAAATATCGTTATTTTACAGGTACCCAAAGACCAGAGAATTTGGAACAATTGTTTATTTCTGGAATTATTATTATCTTAATTGTGCGCCTTGTGTTATACGTGATATGGTTTTGTGTTATTTCTGATATTGTATATGAGTTTTTTTTAAATGTTAAATAATTCTTTATTGAATACCTTTAAGCCATACGGCTCATCAGTATATAAACAAAAATACATAATTATAATGAACGAGTGGAACCCCTGCCTGACTCCCATACACCAACAGATATACAATATATTTCAAATTCTCCATCATTACATGAAAAATTACTATAGTAGATAATACATGTATACATATAATTTAAATTATTCATTATTTCTTAATTCCATTGCATGAAGAATAAATTTCTCTAAACCAATTAAAACCTTAACATCATGAGAGCTGAGTAACTGAGTAAGCTTGTACATATTACTCACCGTCAATAGAAACGCAACACCCTAATTTTAGGGTGAAAATTATATACAGGTTATAACTATGTACCAAAAAAGTTAGGACATCTTTTACTTTGCCAAATCAGTTGTTTTACGGTTGAATGAATTTTTTCCATTACCGGAAGTTGCTTTTTACCCCTCTTAACAGAATTCAAAATTTTCCATTTTTAATAAAATTTTAACAATATTTTGGGTTTTCAAGGTTTTGAAACTGTTAATCATAAGTATTGTACTAAAAGGCCGGGAAAAAATCCTTCTTTCTTTACCGGATGTGATGCCTATATTTCCTCAAAATGGAAAATTTTGAATTCTGTTAAGAGGGGTAAAAAGCAACTTACGGTAATGGAAAAAAGATGTAAAAGATGTAACTTTTTTGGTGCATAGTTATAACCTGTTTTTAATTTTCACCCTAAAATTAGGGTGTTGCGTTTCTATTGACGGTGAGTATATTTAGAGATCTGAAATAATATGTTTTGATATATGTTTTCCTTAAAGTTTCATAAATAGAACATTCAAGTAAAAAATTATATTCCTCTTCTATACAGTGATTACTACAAAACTGACATATTCTATTGTTTCTATCAATTTTCTGATATCTTCCTTTTCTATACTTAAGTTATGGGAAGAAAGCCTTATTCTTGTTATATTTTTCTTCTTCTTGAATGGTAAGTCAAGCTCCTTTTCAATGTCGTAATTTGATTTTCGTGAATTTAATAAATTATACTTTCTTTATAACATTTTTAGATTACTTTTCTATCCTTCATTTTGGTACATTTACACTGTATTTTTTTCTAATTGATGTCCTTTAGTCCCTACAAGCTTATCTTTGGAAGAAGATAAAAAGATTGATGACCTAGCGCTGTAGCATAAAAAAAGAGGAAGATATCTGAACCATGTGTAAGATTTGCTGAATTGATTAATTATTCATAGGAAAGCTAATTGATGTATTGGAGTTGAGTTTGTTTGTTTATTTGTGTGTGTGTGGCTTTTTTTTAGAGGGGGGGGGTTAAAATCGAGAATGTTTAATTAAACAGTAGACTTCACATCGGCAATCGTATACCTCCTTACTGTGCTTTAAATATTCTGTATTTTACTGTACTTACAATTTCGAATTGAAAAATAAAAAAAAGTAAGTAGAACTCATGTGCGGCTAGTTTAAACTATTCCAGAGTGGTAATGATTTTAAGCAATCGTATCTTCTCGGGTCTTCCCGCCAAACTCGGAAGGCATATCTGTGGTTGCCGCGGATTTCCTTGCTTACCGGAAAGATCCATCAAGATAGATAAGAAAAGCTAGGTATTCATTACAACTTTAGATTAAATAGCAGCTTTTTTAATTCGACCCGAGTGACCGTTAGTTTTTCATTTATGTACATATTAGAAAACAAAACACGAAACTTTAGATTATATATTTTTAGATAATAGAAACTAAATTGACACACTTTCTGACACACTCTGAAAAGATTTTTTTCGAGATCATTACTATTAGTTTTTTTTCCAAAACATATTCTTATTTAATTTCTTATCCAGTAGAAAATCATCTTTCAAAATAAATCTTTTAATAGGTGTAATGAAGTATGTTGGATAGAGAAAGTATAAGGAAAAATTCATATTCTATTTATGTATCTTTTTTCAATCTTTAAAAAAAGTTTCTAAGGGAAATAACTTCTTACT
>PRKT01002324.1:0-25549 GCA_003671525.1 Saccostrea glomerata | reverse complement strand
CTTTCCCTTGTTTTTAAGCTACGAAAATAACCCTGTCCAAAAATTTCTCTTTATGACATGAATATATCTGAAATACAGAGGGCGGACCTTTTCTGATAACTGCGTTTTAAGGTCCGCCCTATTCCCTTTCAATTTTTTCATGATTCTCTAAAAATTCCATTTTTAAACATGAAGACATCCGGAAAAATACAGCGGGCGGACCTAATCTGATAACTGCCTTTTAAGGTCTGCCCTATTCCCTTTTTATTTTTATTTTTTTATGCTTCAGTAAAGAAGCATATCTAAAAAATTCCATTTTTAAACATGAAGACATCCGGTAAAATACAGAGGGCGGACCTTTTCTTGTAATTGTCTTTTAAGGTCCGTGCTATTCCCTTTTTTATTTTTTTTATGCTTAAGTAAAGAAGCATATCTAAAAATTCCATTTTCAAACATAAAGATATCCGGGAAAAAGAGAGGGCGGACCTTTTCTGATAACTGCGTTTTAAGGTCCGCCCTGTCATTTTCTCCTTGTTTATGTGAGAGAGAGAGAAAAAAATGTACCCCGTCCATAATTTGCTGTGCAATAGGAAAATATCTGATATTCAGAGGGCGGACCTTTTCTGATAACTGCATTTTAAGGTTCGCCCCGCCATTTTCACTTTTGTTAATGAAAGATGTACACCGTCCAAAAGTTTTGCTGTGAAATTTATCTGTGCTGTTGTACACAATCAAAGCACAGAGAATTTTCTTGGAATTTTACAAGAATTTTATCAATTAAAATCTTTTCAAAAGCCTGTCGCGGGCTCTACCTGCAGGTACCTGTCAGGTAAACAAATACGTCACACCCCCATTGTTTTATTAGCTATACACACTGACAGATTTCACACCTTTAATCGAACTTATTTACACAAGACATTTTCTAGAAAAAAACAAACACTTGCACAATAATTGTGCCATTATTTTATTTTTAATCATGGTATTAGATAAACAGCGATGCTTAAAGCAAACTGAACGAGGAGTAGATTCTTGTCCTAGAGATATGTTGTACAAAACATAAAACACAACAGGGTATACCTTTCTTTCATTATATAGTTTAAACAAAATCGCTTTAATTTCATATGTTTATGTCAAAATTAAAACGTTTTTTCACCACCTGGACCATAAAACGTAGGCGGACCATTCCTTATACGGGCCGGACCATTTCTTATAAAAGGCGGACCAAATATGTTATCGTATTTGGTCCGGCCGGACCTTTAAACGAGGCGGACCAAATATTATGCGACACCGGTCCCAGCTCCGAAATAGGCACGACGGTGAGCAGTCGAGATTCTTTTAAGAAGGTAATAAAAATTAAGTAATTATGCTTCTTATTTAAGGAAGAAATTCTATGGAAAGATATAATATAACACAGTTATAATTACCCTGAGTATCCAAGACTTTTGCAAACCACTTTTGCATTTGTATCGCTCCAATAATTATCGCAAATAGTTCCCCATTCCCCATTAATAAATACTTCTACACGCCCTTCGCTTCTTGAAGTTCCATTAACTAGCCTTATAAACTCTGTAAAAATGATAACATGAAGTGACACATTTCAGCAGTTTTACTTACTTACTGAACTGAACATCATCTATATTTTACTTTCAAGTCTAGACTGTATAAACTGTTGTTAAACTTTTAATCAGACATTCAGTAGGGATACCGTCGAACTATTCGTAGTAAAAATTCAAATAAATTTATTACACGTTTGATTCCAACAATGTTACGTTAATGTATTAAAAAAAAACTTAAACAAAGAAATATATATTTCGTTATTTTAAAAATCAATTTTGATGCAAAGGTTTAAAATTACTGTTAACATTTGAACATAGACATCTGTCGAATTTCCTGCATAAAAATAATAAAAACATGTATATAAATATATATGAATAAACATACTTTCAACATTAGCATCACATTTGATCCCCACAGGGCTAGTACTATTGCATTGTTCAAAGCTTATTGTGCCAATTCTGCATCGGGTCAAAGTTTCCTCATTTGCAGTACAATCAACGTTCATAAAAACCTCTCTTCGCATTCTTCCTGATTGCCCTTTGTTCACTAAACCAGCATAACTTAAAAAAAAACAATGGATGTTCATTAATTAATTTTTTTCGACTTGAATATGCGTTCGACATGCACTCTTAAAAATACTTACTTCAAAAACAGATTTTTATTATTTCCAATGAAGAGGAGTTACATTGTCATTTTAAAAAAAGATATTTCTATCAGAACTAATTCATCTGTGTAAAATAATCAAAAACCAAAACCCCTTGAAAATATTTCCGGGAACTTTTATTTAAAAAACGTTATAAAGTTTCTTATTTTTGAATTCCAGTGTTACATTTTCTAACTTTTCAAAGATTTTAGGAATTGGCTAAATATTAAGTTACTGTTGTTAAACTTAAAAATATCACTTTACAGAGAAACTATTTTAAGAAAAGATAGTTTCTGGAAGAATAAAAGATTGTTTTCGGTATAAATTTGAAGTAGATTTCTCCTACTATTAACCGTCTCTCACAGACTCACAACATTAGAAAAAAAATCAAAATTTGACAACACTCATTATTCTATTAACTACAGGATCTAAATTTTCTTTTTATGGTATATTAAATGTTAAAACATACGAAAATTAAAGATACTTATATGTGATATTTACTTTCAAAAATGAGATATTAAGATTGGATTACATGTACTGTAAAAAAAGAATCTGACAACCACGTTAAAGATGTAGTTCTGTCTCTGGTCTAACTCTTTTTACAGGTCCTACAGAGGGACTTTCTTTAACCGCGCGTGTGTGTGTGAGGTGTGTGTAAGGGGTGTGTGTGAGGGATGTGTGTGAGGGGTGTGTGTGCGACAACATACCCAGAGTAACCAAGACTTCTGCACACAACCTTAGCAGCTGAATCATCCCATCCGTCCTGACAAAATCCCATCCAATCTCCATTTATATATAGTCTAGGTATTACAATGATGTCGTGGTCCATAGATGAATCTTTATGAAGTTTAATAATTTCTTAAAACAAAAACAAAAATTGTTATTAAGGCTACATAGCCTCCCTCTCTCTTTCTCTCTCTCATATTTCTTAATCTCTTTACATACCTACAGTGTATACACAAACTCAGCGTTCAATAAAACGCCAATATATTGAACGCTAAAATTCTATAGACTTTTTGTAGATTTTTTCTTTATGCGACCTTTCCCAACCTGACACAAAGCAGTCCCAGAGCAGTCCCGGGGTCCCAAAGCAGTCCCACTGCGTACCAGAGAGCAGCACCAGCAGTCCTAAAAAGCAGTTTCAGCAGTCCCAGTGGGCGTTTCTTAAACTTAATGGGCGGAGCTAACTCAGAAATGAGATTTCCAGTAAACAATGGAACTATAAATGACAGTTAAAATTGATTCTGAGTACAATGTAGTACATGCATGCCAGGAATCCTTACAATGTACATGTATGCGAAGGTCATTTATGAACAGCACGCGCATAGTAACAATTTGAAATAATATTTACTGAAGGAAGAGGGTTTTCACACAGGTCTAAATGTATGAATTAAACCGAACATGAATATTTAATCACAATTATCTGGTAAATTAATAATTCAATTTCTTTATTTTCTGTGATTAATACTGGTTCCAATATTTATTTTTTATACAGAAAATTTAAATTGAAATGATTATTTTTTCCACTAGAATCAGCTTTAAATAAATCTTATCAGTATAGAGCATGACCAACTTCCATACTTTCGGGATACTAGGCATTGATTATTGTCCCCCGCTTTCGCGAAAGCGAGGGGACATTGAATCTCATTCGTCTGTCCGTCGGTCCGTCAGTCTGTCCGTCCGTCACAAAAACTTTAACCTTGCCCATAACTTTTGATTTAGTGGAGCTTTAATTTTCATATTTCATATGTGTATTCCTTGTGATAAGACCTTTCTTTGGGTACCACCAAATTTGACCTTTTGACCTTGACCTTGGAGTTTCAACTACTTTTACTAAAAAATTCCAAACTTTTACTTTGGCCATAACTTTTGAATGGTAGGTACTAGGACTTTCATATTTCATATATTTATTCTTTGTGACAAGACCTTTCAAAGAATACCAACAACTTTGACCTTTTGACCTTGGAAATTTACGTACTTATGAAAAAATTATATCCTTGACCATAATTTTTGAACGGTAAGGTCTACGGCTTTTATACTTCACATATTTTATTTTGTAAGAAGACCTTTCATTGGATAACAAGAACTTTGACCTTTTGACCTTGACCTTGGAGTTTTAACTACTTTTTAAAAATTATAACCTTGGTCACAACTTTTGAACGGTAGATACAAGGACTTTTATATTTCACACATGTATTCTTTGAGGCAACACCTTTCATTGGATACCAACAACTTTGACCTAAGGACCTTGACCTTGGAGATTTACGTACTTCTGAAAAAAACTTTAACCTTGACCATAACTTTTAAACGGTAAGGGCTAGGGCTTTCGTACTTCACGTATGTAATTCTTGTGAGAAGACCTTTCATTACATGCCAAGAACTTTGACCCTTTGACTTTGACCTTGAAGTTTTAACTACTTTTTAAAAACGTTAACCTTGGTCACAACTTTTGAATGGTAGAAACTAGGACTTTCATATTTTAAATATATGTATTCTTTATGGCAAGACCTTTTATGGGATACCAAAAACTTTGACCTATTGACCTTGACCCTAAAAATGATATCTTGTCCACAAAGATACTGAAAGCGGGGGACCACAATTCTTTGAATTTGCTTCTTTTTACGGAAATGTGTAGCCTTTTCAATAAAAAAAATCTTTTATCTAACTGTAATGATTTTTTAAATAGTGCCAATACAAATTTTCAGAACATAATTTTACATTAAATAATAAAATAGGCATATTTTTTCTCATAAACCTGTAGTTTATTTTTAGGGATAAAAATCTTCTACTGATTTCCTTATTTAACAACCTTATATTAAAAAAAATTATTCTAAACTACATTTATATTTGTGTAAATATACAGTCCCTGAAAATATTTATTAACTATAATAATCTCTACTTATTAAAAGATTGTAAGAAATCCTTGCTTTTTTAATAATTAAACAACTCTCTGCTGCTAGTAAACAAAACAACAGGGAGCCTGCAAGTTCAGAATACACAAGGGGCGGAGCTACATGTATCATGTCACTCAAAATCTTTTTCACACATGATTGAACAAAGCAGTCCCAGGGACAGCTGAGTCTGCTGGGTCTGCTTTCTAGAGCAGTCCAAGAGGAGTTCCACAGCGGTCCTAAAATAAAGCAGTCCCGGGGATTGCTTTCTGGGACTGCTTAGGTGTCAGGTTTGGTCTGGTCGGTACTGTATATATACCATTTACGGTATTGTAACAGATGACTCCAGCGTTTCTTCTAACATTGCAGGTCCTTAATGTGATTACTGACTGGGAGCACTCCACCAAAGATTTTTCGTTTCCATTACAATTTATTTCGTCCAGCCATATCTGTTCATTTCCTCCATAAATATTTGCTGTAGCAGAGAGCCCCCCTCTAGAAATACAAACATTTATGCATATGAATATTAGACAATGTGTTCTGGACATATAAAAAAAAATTACAGCTATACCTGTAATCATTTATGTACTAGTGCATCGTTTGTATAAGGAGTTCAAAAAATATAAGAATCAATCCTACCATGGGACTTAATCTCTTGCCCTGGGTTGTTTTGGGGTTATCAAATTTAGAGTTGTTTAGTTGTCTAGCTGTTTATTATTTTGTGATTATTGCTAGATGCTTCAAGCATTTCCAAAAAAAAAACATTTCAACTATGAGAATGTATTTTTCAAATATGAGCAACCTAGCACTGACATTGGTGCAAGACTAAGTTTGATCGATTTAACTGGGAACCAGAGCATCAGAATAAACAACGTTTCACAACAATGCTTAATACAGTCTAATTCAAATATTCTTACCCAGAGTATCCCAGAGACCGACATGCTACCTTTGCATCATTTCGATCCCAATAACTATCACAGACAGCTCCCCATTTCCCGTTAATTAACACCTCAAGAATACCTTCGTTGACAGATGTTCCATTTGATAGTCTGATATTATCTAAAGTATACAGATATTCAACATATTATACGTATTTTAAACGTAGTAACTCCTCTTAATTTGAGTGAACTACATTTAAGAGTATAACTAGCTTTATCCACTGACCCCGTTGAAGTCTGCATATTACACCGGCATCCTCAGGATGATGACAATTGTGAGTAGAAGAAAATGTACATTCAGATAGACCAGTTTCACGTCCATTACACTCCACATCATCAAAGAGTATAGACCCAGTTCCTTGTCCAAACACTGCATCTGATACGGCCAGTCCATGTCTAATGATTGTTCCATATAAAATATATTTCAGACTTTCATCATGGTAATATTATGACAAAATAAATCTATACTTATAAATTATTAAAGTTTGCAAATAAACTCCGAAACGGGTGCAGTAGAGTTCTTACTCACTCCTCCAATACTACACTACATACAAGATGATGTCCGTAAACTATATTTAGATTTCACTCGGATAGTAAGTATCGTACATAAAATTAAAAGTCTACTTCAATTTTCTGAAAACAGCCATGAAATAGCATCAACGTGAGTATGGTGGCGTTTCCGGTAGGCGGGTCTAAGCTACTAACAAATTTTCATAAAACTGACAATTCTTGGCAAAATAAGTAGGAGGATGTTTTTCTTGTCGGTTAAAAAAAGGATTTTTCAAACACTCTTCGAGACTTGTCTATATTTTCTTTATATCTGTCCGACAACATGAATATTAAGGGAAGTTTTAGTGCAGAACACTTACCTAAAATCATTTTGACCCTGTTTTCTATATCAACAGATTATTTTGATTTCAAAAAGAAGCCTTATGTAGTACTTCAAAATCTAGTCCTATGACGGCCATGATTTTATTACAGTTAAATATCGACAGCATTTTGGTGGTTTCAGTATCATGAGTATGTATACTCTTCAAAAAAAGAAACGCATAGTAGGAACAATGCCCTGAAAATTTGTGATAGTTTTGTCATACCTTTTATTTTTGTATGGATACGATGTATTCGAGTGAAAGAAATGATTTTTTAATGCAGTTGTTAACTTTACAGCTATTCTACAAGTCTCACAGACAAAAAGACCTGATTTTGCAAAATTTCACCCAAAATTTTGATCTCAATTTTCATTTGTTGAATTCCGATGCAATTCCTTCAGGTACAAAGGGGCTATCAAAAGCGGGGGTTCTCGATATTTTGAATCTGGTTTTATCTTAAAAATGACACTTCCTAAAATTGCTGCATCTGAATGTTGCGTGGCACAAAAAGGAAAATGGGCGACTGGAAGCAGGGGTACCGTAATCTACAATTGCAAGAGGTTTTAATGTTACACACAGACCATATCTAACCTATAAAACATAAACCATTAACATCGAACACCCAATGTTAGCAAAAATATGGTAGACTACGTGTGGCATCAGCAGCACAGCATCACTTCCGAGGATTACGCAAATTGCATGAATGGAATGCAAGGACGTCATCTAAAGCATTAGCTATCCCTGAACTGCACAGATCATCTAACAAGACCGTTTTCAGTTCACTACGAATTATTGGAAGAGGATTATTCATGCCATTGTTCCGACTCCACAACTACCCAAATATCGACTTCAAAGATCTAAGATGAACAGAGTATGACCACATCATCACTGCTGAACATTTTGGTTAACCTGCTAGTCCAGAATGTTTATCTGAAAGCCTCTTATAAATTTAAGAGTGCTAATGCTTTTTAATGAAGATTAGATAGATAACTGCCTCCAGGACGTTAAAAAAGTTGGTGGTGGTAGTGTAATGATATGGAAAATGGTATTATAAGAAAGTAAGATTGATTTGGTTCGAATTCAATGGACTTTGATGGAAAAAGGTACTCTAACCATGTTCTACCTACACATACCCATTCAATTTTGCAGCATCCTAGAGCCGTATTGCAATCTCACAATACACAGCCACATATGGCTCGTTTGACACACCTATTCTTGCAAAGAAACAACAACCTGTTTCAGTCACAGTCATCTAAATCGCTAGATTTAATCCAAATTAAGCAGCATTGGACAAAATGGATTGACATGATTTGCCAAAGACAATCGCATCCCCAGACTCTGCAACAGCTGACTATACATTTGGAGTGGGAGAGTATTCCTATACAGTTTTTATTACACACATTTGATTCCATTAGATGCCGTTTGTGGCTATCATTTGTGTCTGCGGGGGGCATACCAGATATTGATCTTTAATGGTCTTAAACTGACTATAATTTTAAAATTGTTGAGTAATTATGACATTTAGATAGTATTCCTGTTGCTTACCACATATTTGTTTTATCAATGCATCATTTTACTAAATAATCTTTATGTTCAATGTGTCACTAAAATTCTATGATGCGTTTCTTTTTTTGAAGAGTATATATATCGGGTAGACGAAAATTTACGTAACGAAATCAGTCTTTTAAAAGCCTAACAATTGGAATGAAATAAGTCCGTCAAAATACGAGATATACGGTCATATTTCCTATCAAGGTCATTATAACGACCATGGAATCTAAATGTCGAACTTAAAGGAGGCTTTTGAAATATATGTATCATCGATTTATCAATGAGTAACCCGCAGAGACAGGCTGACAAGCGTGCACTTGTGACAAAGTGATGAAAACATTATTTTATTAGAAATGAAAGTAGAATAACATACTTACTCACTATAGCCTAGACTTCTACAAATAACACCAGCATCTTTATGGTCCCAATCATCATCACAAACTGTCCCCCAAGCATTGTTCTTGTAAACGTCTACTCGTCCTTGAAATTCCAATTGTCTTGAAAGTCGTATAGGTGGCGCTAAAGTATTAAAGATCTATACAAAATTCAGATACATAAGCCAACTTTGAAAAACCACAAACTAATATAAAATCACGAAGCTTGGAAAAAAAAGAAAAAAGCTAATAACTATATATTATTTCGATTTCGAATGATTATTCATATGGAGAAATGATGTGCAATTTATTCATGAGATTGCTACCACGTGATTTATTTCTCATTAATATTCATAAGATACTGCATAAACTTGAAATATTCTATTTCTTTACATAATTATGTTAAATCCCCTAAACCTGTATCGTTTGGTATTTTGTTCAAGGCTTCGTAATAGTTATACATAGCAAGAGTTTTGAGTAATTAACAGATGACGACCAAGGATATCGTTTTCCGATATTATTTAGGTCACACCGAAGTAAGAAATTGGCCGTTTTCAAATTTAAAAAGGCGGTCGAAACTCCTCATGGAATGGAAAATAATGTGTATTTCATAAAAATAGACTCTCTTTCTTTACCTTTAAATCGGCGAAAGAACTCTGTCAGCTTGCGATAAACACTAACATTTTATCATCAAAAATGATAAAAACATCAATTCTGTACTCCTTCCTTCATTAAATCCATGTACATAGTTCAAGTCAAAGAGCGGTCGCAACTTTCACTTTGGTATTTACAATCTTTTCATTTCCGGTATAAAATATAAAGAAGAATCAAACCATCGACGGATGAACTTTATCCGAAATGGGAATGATTTAAAAAATTGCGATTTTTTGTATTTTCTCTATAGATACAAACCTTTATGAAATCGGCCGCTATTACGGTTCCAAAATGGCTGATATGCAAATGAGCAGAATGAACACCATTTCTCCATAATTATGTTATCTTATTCTTAAGCTAAACAAACGCTCGGCACAAGAAGTGAAAGTCACGGGTCTTTTGGATATGCCCTTAAAAACGTAGGTCCCGTGTCACGGTAGGCGCTGGCACGATATTAAAGAACCCTCACTGCTCAATGACCCTGAGTGCCGAGTATAGGTAGAGATAAATTTGAAGCCCTTCACCGGCATGCGGTGACGTCTCCATATGAGTGAAAAATTCTCGAGGGGGGACGTTAAACAATATACAACCAACTTAAGTTAAACAAAAAATATTATTTCAATATAATTTTTAGCTCGCTATAATTTAAACAGCAAAAGTAAGCAGTTTAAAACATGTTAATGCAGTTCTACCAGTTCTCTCTCTCTCTCTCTCTCTCTCTCTCTCTCTCTCTCTCTCTCTCTCTCTCTCTCTCTCTCTCTCTCTCTCTGACTTCCTGATAAAGGAATATAATAGTTTTTCTAACAGTTGTCTCTACCCTTTATTATTGATTATAACTCTGCTCTTAGTTCTGGACTTAGCTGAAGATTTTCAAAGAATTAACTATATCATCAATAGATCCCCCTGAGACACAAAAGCCTTTCACCCTTGCACCACGAATTAAAAAAAAAACGTAAAAAGCACCTTTATTCATCATAACTATGCACTTGTTTATCTGCTCAACACTAGGGATTAGATATTGAGAAAGTTTATTACTTTTTTGCTAGTACCCCTCATCCCTGGGAAAAACTTCCTGAATGAAATTAAAGCATTTTCACCACATTTTTAATAGAGACCCGCCCTAACACCGGGACCCCTGACCCAGGGGTCATGAAATTCATAAGTTTGGAAGAGGCACTCTTGCTCATCATAACTATATACTTAGTTAATTTAATACCCATGAGCTCAGGAGAAGATTTACAAAGAATTGATGTATTTTCACTATTTAATCAATAGTGCCCCCCCCCTACATCAATACATCAAAACCCATGACCCAGGGGCCGTGAATTTCACAAGTTTGGGAAAGAGCCATGCTCATCATAACTTTGTATTTAGTAAGTTTGTTTAATACCCATGCGCAGAGGAGAAAATTTTCAAAGAATTAATGCATTTTCACTATAAAGTCAATATAGCCCCGCCCTAACACCAGAACCCCTGACCCTGGGGCCATGAAATACAAAACTTTGGAAGAGGCACTCTTGGTACGTCATCATAACTATGTACTTTAATATCCAGAAGCAGAGAAGATTTTCAAAGAATTAATGTATTTCCACTATATAATCTATAAAGTCCCTCCCTTACACCGGAATACCTGACCCTAGGGTCATGAATTTCAGAATTTGGGTAGAGGGCTCACTGCTTATTATAATCATTTCAACAGTTTAATGCTTGATGTTCAGGAGTGAAGAAGATTTCAGAGAAGAAGCTGAAATTGTTCAAATGTTGACGCACGACGGACGATGACGGTAAAAAAAAGATAGCAATAGGTTACCTGAATGACTCAGGTGACCTAAAATAGATTTATATAAAAAGACAAAATTTTAATATTTATTAAAAGTAAAACAAGTATTGGTTCTGGAGAAGTCTAAATGATTAAAATTTAATAAAGCCTACAAACATCAGAGATACATGTACGCAAGTGATGTACCGGTGCCCATGAAAAATACCTTTCATACACACAACACCAGCATCCTCCGAGTGACCACAGTTGTGGTTCAGATGATTTGTATGCGTACACTGCAATAGGGAGCTTTCAGCACCGTTACAATTGACATCATCCATATGGATAACTCCAACTCCTTGTCCAAAACGTGCATACTTATACGGGCTTCTGTCAAAAACATTATTGCATCTATGATTATTGTACCCTGACTTCTTCATTTAACATTCGCGATTCATCTAAACAAGTGTCAAGAAAGATGGCGATGGATACCTTGAAATAGAAAAAAATGTCGAAACCGACATAAATTGCGTTTCAAGATCAGATCAATGAGCCTAATGTTTATTTATGAAACAAGAGGCCCACGCTAACCCGAGCAACTGGCTAGATAAAAGCAAAAATCAACTCAATATTGAAAAGTTTTAATATAAAAGTGGGTTCAGGGGAAAAAGGGGGGTGTATTTGAACAAACTTAAATCTACGGAGTATGCTGTTGATAAAGATAAAAATTTTGATTGATATAGCCTTTATATTACTTTGTTTAACTATGATCCACTTTAATGGCTTCTCTGTTCTCCCTGTTGGTAATGATTTCTTGAAATCAAACAAATTAAACAAATTTAAATCTATTTTTTTTATGCTTTTATATGGATGACCAATCATGGTTTTGTTGTTCTTGTGAAAATTTTTAACATTTTTGTCTTATGTACCAGTATTCCTACGTAAAAACTTGATCACCCATTGTGGCCCCACTCTACCCGTCGTGGCTTTGCTGTTCTTGAGAAGAAGATTTTTGAAGATTTTTTTCCTGTGAATGCCTATGTTAATCTTTGATCTCCCATTTTAGCCTCACCCTATCCCCTTGTAGATAATATTTTAAATGAAATTGAATTTACACTTCCAGAGGATGCTACAATATAATTATGACCAATGATGGTTTTGCCCATGTATTCCTATGTTAAGGACATACGCAACGTACCTCACCTACTGATAATTTTTCAAGATATTCTAAATTTAAACTTACAATACCATTAAATGTTCTTAGACAAAAAATCAGCATGCGTTACCAGGGGTTTTGAAAAGATATCAAATTGTGAAAAAAATTGCATTATTCAAGGACAAATGCACAAAAATTACAAAACATTAATTCCAGATTTTTTCTCATCAAAAATTGTTTTAGAAGAGGTGTACAAATCCATATATAGACATTAAAAGTATTGCACACGGGTCCTTCATTTAGTGGAACTCTTCAACTCCAGGGAAGAACCCAATAAAGTTCAAACTACATTGCGTATCACCTTAAACTTCGATCCCATATTGCGAACCCACCCTACCCTAAGTTCATGACTTAAACAAACTTGAAATGACACTACCTGAGAATGCTTCCACATGATTTTCATCGTTTCTGGTCCAGTTTTTCTTGAGATTTTTAAAGATTTTCCTATGTATTCCTATGCTTAACTTTGATCCCTCATTGCAACCCATGTAACGTTGATATTTGACCCGGGTTGAAAATTGACCTGGGGGTCATTTTTCAACGTTGAATACTGAGACCAAATGTGTTGAATTTAGACCCTAGTCCGTTGAAAAAAACTGAGTCGGTCGTGGAATTTGATCATGAAACCGCTTCTTAATTCAACAACATAAAACACAAATTTGTGACTTGGTTTTTACCACTGTTAATCCATAGGCGGTGGGAACAGGGGGGGCGGGGGTAGGGATGCGTAGCCCCCCCCCCTCCCTCTTTAGAAAATTTTTTGAAATCACCATTCTTTCAAATGTCAGTAGAGTAGCATCAAAACGTACAACTTTAGTACACTCTAAACAAGAATTCCTAACGATAAATTCAAAACTTCAAAACTATACATTTTAACATCATAGACAGCTGCTTTCTCAATAAAAATGGAACTCGGAAATTTTCGTTTCTTGTGAAAGGTCATCAACGAAAATCATTTTGTTAAAGATCACCCTGAGTCTAACTAAAAGTATCCTGAAGTTGATATTAAAAGGAAGCTTGAGTTCCATATCAACAACGTTTTTGCAGTCTTCGGAGACCAATTCTTTCTCAAAACTTGGAATTTCGATTGGCACTTATTGTGCTCCTTATTGGCCGACATTGGCCGACTACTAAGAAGCAGAATCAGAATATATCTTTAAAAAACTTTACATGACAACAAGAAGAAAACACTTGCTGTGAGGTTCAACTCAACATTTAGATACACTGATGACGTATGATCAAATAACAATAGTTACTTTAGTTCATATGTTGACTCGATATTTCCCAGTGAATTTTAAATCAAAGTCACCACTGAATGTGCCACAACTGTTTCATGTTTGGAAGTTTTACTGACTATTGAAGATGAAGGCCAACTGAAACTACAGCAAAACTCGCTTAGTACGAACACGGATGTTGCGAATTTACGGATATAGCGAAGTCATCTTGGGTCCCAAGCTATATAAATTTGATGAATTTCTTATACGATTATAACGAATTACGGATAAAGCGAAGTAATTTCATAGGTCCCTGTGACTTCGTTTTAACCGAGTTTTGCTGTATACTGTATAAGAAAAGAAATGATTTTTTCTTCATCGTTTATAAAGTGAACTTTCCTTATTTGTAAAGTAATATTCCGCTCTCACCTGTTTATGGAATGGCGGGTTTGAAATTGGCCCAGTGGTTCTTGAGAAGAAGATAAAAATGTGAAAAGTTTACAACGTCATCGACAACAACGACGACAACACCAACGACAACAACGACAGACAAAGGACACATTTTGATCAGAAAAGCTCATTTGAGCCTTCGGCCCAGGTGAGCTAAAAATTACAAATTTTGATAAATGCCTCTACTTGGTCAAGTGAGATTTAAAATACTCAACTGAGTTTTAAAATAAATTGCATGTATTACTGTAATTTATACAAAATTGAACTGAAGAAGGAAGTTTTTTCTGTCTCGCTGAAATTTGAATAACGAAGAATACTTCCTTGATAAAAAGATATGATCAACAGGAAAGTTAACATTCATTATCCAATGAAAGATTTCATAAAAGATAACAAAAAGTACGGTAAGCATTCATATCTTGTAAACAATACAAATCGAGAACAGGACAAATACATGAACCCCTGGAAACACGATAGGTGGGATCAGAAGCCTCGGAGGAGGAAGCATGCTGACCTGTGACACAGACCGTATTTCTTATCTATTTATAAGTTAAACAGAGAAATTCGAATTCAAATTAGATACTAAAATTAAAAAGAAATGAACAATTGGAGCAATAGTGATATAAACTGTATTTTCTTTTTTTAGAATTTTATTTTGCAATTAAAATGTGTCATTACGATAGATTTGTAAGTATTTAAACCTTTACGATTAATTATACTAAAAAGAGTATTAATTTGTTTCAAGAGAAAAACTTCTGTACAATTCAATATTAAGTATTATTTAAGAAAACAAAATTGTACATGACGACAATAAAAGGTATCATTTCGATAGAAATTTGCTGTTTATAAATAAATCGCACGTAGAAAATCTCTTCCACAGAAATAGGAAATATGTTGTAAATAACTTCATGAAACAAAATGTTGCTAATGAATTTAACACTGACTTACCTGTTTCTTATTTAAATCTTCACAAATTTTAATCACATTCTCTTTGGCAATTCATTGTATGAAATCTCAAATGTTGATCTGCCACGGATAGTTTTTTTTTTATTTTGCCGTATCTTTCAAATGTTATGATGAAGCTAAAATTTAGTTCATTAGACCCAAATAAAAGAGAGTTATTTCCCGTTGGCCGCCATTTTGTTGGTCAACCTAGTAATTTCCCCCCTTTGCCTTACCAAATATAAGAGGGTGTAGCAGAAATATCCAGGGGAAAATCTGTATGGAATAAAAATTATGAAGTAAAGGAGGCTCTAATAAATGTATATTTTTAAGAAAAACAATGCTTCTCACCCCACAATTTCTATTATAAAAAAGTTTAAGTTGGTTGAATAATGAATGAATATGAGCATGTTGACCCCCTGATATGGCGGCCAACAGGAAATAACTCTTGCAAATTTGGGTCTACTGAAAACTGTCTATAAAAGCTTAAACTATTACGACTAACATTTGTATATTCCCCCAATTTTTTTTTTAAATTTTCCATACGCTAACAGAAAAGCACAAAAATACAAACAATACCAAATAAAATTATATTAACAATATTTTGAAAAGATACTTGTGTTTGTTTCAATTGTTTTGCAGCAATATTTTGAAAAGATACTTGTGTTTGTTTCAATTGTTTTGCACCTTTCTGTTTTTCTTATTATGAGGAAAGGTTGCTCACTCCTCCATGGTACCTGATCCTATCTCTGACGTTGTAGATGTCCATGTCTGTTCCGTTTCTGATTTGTATTGTATTTTAATGGAGTTTTGAGCCTGAATATTGTAATTGTTATTCCCTTCCTTAAACAAAATAAAATATAATGAGGGACATTAAAGATATCTGGGGGGTTTTACCCAACTAATCCAAATAGTTGTCTACAGATTACTTTGGCATCATTGTAGTCCCAATTGTCATCACAAACTGTTCCCCATACGCCATCTTTGTAGACCTCAACTCTGCCCTCTCTAACAGAATTTCCGTTTACGAGCCGAGCACCTGATAAATGTACAAAAAAAACCTTACATACATAGAAGATACACAATTTTCCCAGCAGCAGACTTTGTAACGAGAGCTTAAAGATTTTTGACAATGCAAAAATGAAAGCATCTGTTTAGAAAGTGGTATATTCCAACCAGATTTATTTGTCTGATTAATCAAGGCTAGCGTTTAATTCTGAATTTGGAAAGCAAGCTACCTTGTTTCGCAGCCTGTGCCTCCACATTGTTTTGCAAATTCTTTATCAAGTCTCCTTGATTTTTAATTATCCCTTTCAACGATTGAATTTCCATAGTGTTCTTTTGCAGCATGTTCTTAAGATCATGCATTTCTGTCCTGTATTGATTGAACCGAGAATCTGTATCTTTTAAGTAAGACATTATAACTTTTTGGGCTGCGGAGTTGATCAGAAGTTCCACCTCCTCCATATTAACTAACGGACATTTTTCCCGAAGGCTAGATTTATCTAAGACACTCTGGCCATTCACGGACATCGTCATAAGTGTTATACACAGTATATTATGTATATCCATTTGAGAGGCAAACTAAATAAAGAGAAAAGACTATATATTCCATTGAGTATGTGATGCTCCACTTTTGTATGTAAAACATTATTAAAGGTAAATCTGAAAATCTATAGTTTATGAATGTTTTGAGTTTCTGCAATTTTGTACTTTGTTAGAGTTTATATCTTATATACAGTACATGTAGATATTAGCAATTGCGTATAACAAAAAGTTTGATATTAAAAATGCAGATTTTTGTCATTTTGAAGGTGAACATGAGTTTTAAAAGGCTGATAATTAAGCATAATTGAATAAGATAATGTATATAATTAATATTGAGCATTTTTATGTATTCCCGATATTTCTTCGGAAATGACAAGGTGCATACGACCAGAAGGGGATGCTCAATTCTCCATGACACCTGATTCCACCTCTAATTGTTCTGCTCTTGATTTGTACTGTTTTAGTGGACTTTTGAGCTTGAATATACTGTTCGCTATCTCCACACATTTCATAGACCAAGTCTGGAGAATTATTTAAGTCAGCTGACACATATGGTTTACGCTAAAAATTTAACATATTGAATTTAACTATAAACATATGATATAAGTATATATGTAACTTTGATCATATTTAGAAAGAAGAAATATGTTTAAAATAATTCATTTTTTGCTTTAAAAAATTATAATGAAAAAGTTGAATAGAATGTCTTAAAAATGTAAAGTAAATTATAAAATAAGGATTACTTTTATCTGAGTTAAACAATTAACCTTGGCTGGATAGTTTACGTTTTTAACTTCTTTTGCGATTTATTAACCGTAAGGTAACACAACTCATATTTTTTAAGAACTTGTAGAGCATTAAAAAAATTAAAATATTTCATAAAATGTTTTTTATTTATTTAATGCAACATACATTAATTGATTGTTTGTTGTTTTACGCCCATTAGAAATTTTTTTCACTCGAATAGAGCCGTCACCATATATATGTAAAGTGAAGGGCTTCATATTTTGGCCTTTACTGGGCACTTAGGGCCATTGATCAGTGATGGTGCAAACGCCTGCCGTGACACGGGGCCTCGGTTTTAAGGTCTCATCCGATGGACCTACAATTTCACTTCTAAGTTCCGAGCAATTGACGAAAGAACAGTTGCTACCTGTTTATCGACTTACACATAGGTCAATTGCAGTCGGGATACAAATTCAAGACCGTCCAATTACGGAGCGACCCCTATGGACTAAGGCACCGTGCCGACCAATGCAAAAAACATAGATGCTGTATCGTTAAAGAAGCTTTAGGGGAGGTTGAAATACTCAGCTATACAAGGTGTTCAATATCACATGTTTACGAAATGTGTTAATCACCATGACCATGTTCATATCCAAATTAATAAAAAAAATATCTTATCATATTTTGTCAGTTCATATACATATACATCAACAATTTTTAACTTACCTTGTTAACACTATTTAAAATGTCCATTTAACTTCTGATATGCATAACGTACCTAACAAAAGTTAACATTTATTTTATTATTTTTTTTTGTTGAATTAGAAAAACCTTATCTTATTTTTTTGGCTCTGTTGCTAGTTATATAAGGAGGAAGTAATGTTGAACAAATACAGGTGCATCGCATGTCGTAACCAGAGAACATGCTTCTTTAAGGTATTTCCACCTCCTTTGGTGTCAAGTTTTTTTATTATTTTTTTTTTTTTATAAAACTGTTATTTATTTAAAACCATTCCCAATAGCAAAATACTTTTTGGATCAATGTTTTTCAATAGGTTTAGAGAAAAATATTGTTAAAAATATTTTAACAAATGCAATGTCTCTTTTTTATCTTAAAAAATGTTTGTTAGGGCATTAAAACCTTCTCACGTATCTCTACCATTACCAGCATTTTCATTTTTGTACTTCTAATGTAAAGTATCAGTTTCCCTGATATTCACAATATTCAAATAAAACTATAAGGAAACAATTATTTTGGAACTATAAGCATCAGAATAATGTATTTGAACAAGATTTAAAATAGTCGTGGAGCTAGTTGTCAGACAATTCTACTCCGGTAGACCTCACAAGCCAAGCACAAGCAGTCGGGGACAGAATAAAAGTAAGCTTGGAGATATTATCTAAGTTTGATACATTTAACTTTTAACCATTTATTTATAATCAACAACCTCGATCAAGGTCGACATTTCGTAAATTCTATGGTTATTTAAATAAGCATGCTGACAAATATATCTATCATTAGGACGTATTTTGGGCTATAAGTGTCTTGCTTCATACCATTTTCCTGATCAACACGTGGCGTTCACGGTTGGAATTACCGACTAACAGGGAGAAGCTTCTTCCCTTCTAATAAACTGATCTGACCTATGCTATTTTCAGGAATCCATGATAAAACCCTCTTTACAGGTTTGTATTTGTATTTTTTTATTCAATAGATTTTTTAACCTTTGTCGTATATATAGTCAGTTAAACATCCAAATGACTAATGAAAGTATTTTATTGATCGATTTAAGAACAAAATATGTACAAAAAAGTTTTATTTCCCCAGAAATATTTGAATTAATTTTTCATCATGAAAAAAATCGGGTACTATATATAGTTTAAAAAAAATATGCATAATGGTTTCTCAAAATTCCCTTTTTTAAAGAAAAGAATCGAACTGGATCAGTGAAATGTATTTACATTGAAACTACATCAAACAGATGCATGTTATCTTCATTATAAAATGTAGCTACCTAAATTTACTCTTATTAATTAAGACCTACTGAAATTATCTTTAAGAAGATAGAACCTTTATGAAAATCAGCGAAGATGAATTAAAAAAAATATTCAACGAGTTCTTAACTCTTACATCCACTCTTCAAGCGGTACTCTAAAGATTCACCTGTTCTAAGTTCTTTTCCACAGCGAAAACACACAACACCGCTTTTTCTGCTGTGAGAAATCATGTGTTTTTTCAAGAAGCTTTGGTACGGGAACATCTTGTTACAAATTTTACACTTAATATTAGATTTTACACCATGGATAGCTGTCATGTGATACCTCAGGGCGTAAAAGGAGCTGAATTCACGCCCACAATCCCAACAAAAATTTAGTTTTCCATGATATTTCACTTCTTGAAGGTGTCTGGAGAAAGCAGCCTCGTTTAGAAACTGTTCCTTACAAATACGATCTTTTCTTTTTTTTGGCAGATCCTTTCGTCTTCTCTCTGGAATTAAAATTTGAAATTGAATATTTTTCTTTTTTTTTTTTCATTGAATCAATATAAAATAATTGTAAGTCTTTGGCAATGTGTATAGGCATTTTCATCACCAAAACAATGGAACGAAGAGTTTACTTTTGAGTTAAATATCACTCTTTTATTCGTTATCATTCAGAGCATGTCTAGGAAGCATTTTTCCAATAACTGTATGAGTGAAATATATTGCGAGGGATTTAAGTCCACCAAGTTTGCAATTAAAGATATTCCCATTTAATTACCCATCATTTACAATATACATCGTATATTGTCGACATATCAATGTAACATTCATTTTTCTATTAACTTTTAAATCCTGTTTTTCTATTTCAAGACAACCAACAAAGTAAATGAAGTGTATTTTTTTATCTTTAATTCTTTACCTAAGGAGAATACGGCAGGTGTAACCATGCAGTACGCAGTAGATACTAAGCTTAAGTATGCTGTGTTCATAGCTAAGAGAGACTCAATCAGAAGACATCTGAAAGAGCAACAAATTCTAGATCCCGTTTTACAAAAGAACTTACGACTAAGATCGAAAACTTTCAATTGATTGTAAAATTTTGCAAAATTAATGGATTCCTATCATGAAAATATTTTCTTCAAAAAGAATACCAATGATAATTAGATAATTATACTGTAAATCCTGCAAACAATCACAACAAAGATAAAGAAAGGCAATATCAACTACTCAAAGTAACAGTTCAGTAGCTTTTGCAATGGTTTTGGACACCACGGGCAACAAATGACTATATAGAAAAAACTACACTTTCACTTCAAGCTCAACAACAGCAGACCGTGTTGCCAAAGAGAGCATTTCTTTTAACATTATAGTCTCTCTAGATATTTCAAGAAGAGCTACAAGATTAAACCATGTTTTGATATCTAAAATATAAGGAGATAAGGAAAAGTAATTAGATTCAAAGAACCATTAAAGAATACAAAGAAGGAGCACAGAATACACGGACCTCTGAAAAATTGTGAGGAGTGAGTATCCCTTGTTCACCGGTCACACCCCCGTGTGCTCCTTGTCATGATCGGTAAATAACGGAAAATCTGTTGACAATTCAGTTTATACATAATGGCCTAGAACAAGCAGTATGAAAAACGTCAGTCAGCATTTGATTTAATGAAAGATTGCATTTGCTGACAAGGTCATTGTTTCGACCATATGTATAACTTAAACGAGACTGCCGAGTTACCTGTTTCATCAGCTTGTTTCTCAATAATTTTCCTCGTTTTACAAATAGTTATGCTATTGCTCTTCTATGCTCTTCTTAATTCTTTCTCTTCTAATCAACTGAACGAATATATCAACTAACCTATTTGTTATATAAGGAATCCATTCAAAATATCCTTTTAAAAAATGCATTGATGGGATTTCCGTAGGTTACACTTATCAACTGTTTGTTATTTATTCTAGATAATCTGTAATTTTTATATTATGAGTGATTATGACATTCTACGAAGTTTTCACCTAAATAAAATGGAATATTAAATCAAAATTTATATTACAGGAAGAAAGCAGTTTGAAGGTACTAGGATTTTTGTTTCATTTTAAAGTTTTGATAAGGTATGTTACATGATCCTGATTCAATATCTTGAATCTTCGGTGTCCATGTTTTCTGCCTTGTTCACAGATTTGTTTTGTTTGTAGACTTTTAAACATAAAATTTGTAGAAATAACATACAGTATTCCAGCCCAAAAGTCCATAAAACAATACAAAATAGGAGAAGAGCAAACACGGACATACAAAACATCAGAGGTGGAACCAGGTTTCATGGAAGAGTGAGTATCCCCTGCAGACCGGTCACATTCGCCATGTGCTCATTGTCATGACCGGGAAAAAGCGGAAAATTCCGCCGTCAATACGCAAGTTTCGAGATTATCTTCCTTGGTGCGCTCTTTTGTTGAGGAGGGGAGTTTCGTTGCCGTGTAAACAAACAGGTGGGACAAATATTTGATATTTATATATTGGATACATTGTATCATCGATATACTGGTTTATCATAACTACATGATTGTCAGGATTCACTCTACATTTTGAGATTAACCGAATTAATTTAAAGACGTCATTTTTTAAAGCAGTGTGTAGATAATAAAATAACAATTAGTATGAAAAACCTCAGTCAGCATTTGACTCAATGATAAATTGTTTTTACTGATAAGATTATTTTGTCGACCATAGAACACACACGAAATGATGATTTTAAACCAGACGGCTGATATTCTTATTTCCTCAACTTGTTTGTCAATAATTTATCTAGTTTCAGAAATTGTACATAGGTAGAGCATGCGTATCGAATCAAATAAGAGATATAAAGGGCTGTATACACTTGATGAAGGTATATTGCTGAATAAGTAAGGGAAGTTGACGATTGAAAAGTTAGTCATCATGTTTATCATAGAGCTTGGTTTTTAGATTACAATTTACACCTTTTTTCAAGTAAAATATCCAAAATATGAAACAGATGTGTCAGACTCTGTGGTCTCTTTTATCTCAAACTCATCGGGATGTATAGACATAAGAATGGATATAAATAATTTTAATTGACAATACGTCGTCGATATATCTAAATGTCGAGTTCAAGGCTACAGCAAGTGATTTCTTCTTTTCAAGATTTTGGACAAATTCTGCTTCATATGAATACAAAAATATATCTGATAATAACGGGTGCAATTGGTAGCCATGGGTTTTACAATTGATTGTTAGATGGTCTCCGAAAACCATATAGATATTGGCTAACATATACTAAAGCATCTTTTTTTAGGTCAACTTCAGAGTACTTGTGTGTACAATCAGAATGTTTTAACACAATAATTTTGCAAATGACCAATGAGTAGGTAACTAAATTGACGAGTTCTTTTTTAATTGAAAAAGCAGCTGTCAATGATATAAAAAAGCATGGTCTTTAATTTATCGTAATGAATGGTTGTGTATAAAGTTTAAAAGTCGAAAGCTTTTAAGTTGTTGATTTTGGTAAAATCTTGAGATTTCAAATTTACAAAAAGTTCCTTAAAATGTTTAAGTATTCACATCTGATTTACACAACTTTTTTGTTGCACAGTACTCTTGAAGTTTCTCCTTCACTTCTGTTATATCTTAGCGAGGAGTACAGAAAGAGGATTGGTAGAATATTTACTGGAACCTGCTCTGTATTTTTGTTTGTAAGGATTTTTATGAAGTTTCGGAATCCAGTATAGATATTGCAATTCAAATTCATGTTGGTTGTGTGGGATATTAAAAATATTCTAAACTGACACGTGGGTTTAAAGATTTTCTTCCTTAGATAGGGAACTATGAGTAAAAGTTGGATTACCACTTGTAGAATTAAATCCAAGTCCTTCTAAAATACAATTTAAATTAGCCTTACAAACGAAGACAATGTTGTTACCTGCTTTGCCAGAAGAGACCAGTACGTTCTGTTAATGAAATATATCTAATTTTCCACCTCTGAATTATTGAATACAGAACAATAGATGGCTTTCATATCGCCTCTCAATCTTTTAATACCTGATTGTAAGAAGGATCTGATACATTTTATCCATTCTGACAAGGGGACGTTAAACAATATACAATCAATCAATCAATCAATCCATTCTGACAAAGTGTCAACGTCTTTCTTTTCATATCTGTCCCATCGCCTGGCGAAATCTTCTACAGAATCCATAATGCTTATGAAATTTCGACTCCAATTGAAGAATCGGGGTTCCCTATATTAAGGACCCTTCAAAATTATTGATCAAAGGTCCTAAGATCGATCACTATTCGTAAAATTAACTTTTTTCTATTTGCTTACGCACATTCCGTATAACAAGTACAAATAAAATCGAAAGTCTTTTAATGAAAAATAAATTAATTTAATAACTGAAAACATTCATTGTAAAAAGACTATTACTAGAACGTATAGAATATGTATATGCATTTCCTGTTTTAAAACCCTTCCACGTGTATACTGTTTTATGTCGTCTCGATCTTGACCTTTAGGATTACCCCAGAGTCCTTTTCATTTTTTTCTACATTGGTATTTACTTTTGATTGAAGAAATGACTTTCATATTTCAAATGCATATTCCCAATAACACTGAAGGAAAGCCAATGAACGTAATGTATCTTTCGGCCGAGGTCATCGGTAAGAATTTTTCAGTCAAAATTTCAAACATTTGCTAGCTTACCTGTGTAAATTCTTGCAAAATTCGAATGCATATACCCAGCTTAAATTCCAAGATGCTCTGGAAGAATGGGGAAAAAGCAATCATTGTACTGGAGAATATACTTTAGAAACGGAAAGTGGAGAGGTTTTTTAAAGCCTTAGACGGTACGCACAGGCACTCGTTCTTTAAGAAAACTTGGTGCAACCACATAAGATTTATGTCAATAATACAGCAGCCTGCAGAATTAAGGACATGGGCTTTTCACCAGATGCTTGGTGGAAAGTCGCAAAAGAATCAATCGGGGTTCCGCTGAACAATTCCACTGAATAGTTATGGTTATTTAAATAACCATGCTGACAAATATATCTATCATTAGGACGTATTTTGGGCTACATTGTATAAGTGTCTTGCTTCAAACCATTTTCCTGATCAACACGTGGCGTTCACGGTTGGAATTACCGACTAACAGGGAGAAGCTTCTCCCCTTCTAATAAACTGATCTGACCTATGCTATTTTCAGGAATCCATGATAATACCCTCTGTACAGGTTTGAATTTGTATTTTTTATTCAATAGATTTTTTTAACCTTTGTCGTATATAGTCAGTAAAACATCCAAATGACTAATGAAAGTATTTTATTGATCGATTTAAGAACATAAAATGTACAAAAAAAATTTATTTCCCCAGAAAAATTTGTATTAATTTTTCATCATAAAAAAAATCAGGTACCATACATAGTTTTTAAAAAAAATATGCATAATGGTTTCTCAAAATTCCCTTTTTTAAAGAAAAGAATCGAACTGTATCAGTGAAAAGTATTTACATTGAAACTACATCAAACAGATGTATGTTATCTTCATTATAAAATGTAGCTACCTAAATTTACTCTTGTTAATTAAGACCTACTGAAATTATCTCTAAGAAGATAGAACCTTTATGAAATCATCGTAGCTGAATTAAAAAAAATATTCAACGAGTTCTTAACTCTTACAACCACTCTTCAAGTGGTACTCTAAAGATTCACCTGTTCTAAGTTCTTTTCCACAACGAAAACACACAACACCGCTTTTTCTGCTGTGAGAAATCATGTGTTTTTTCAAGAAGCTTTGGTACGGGAACATCTTGTTACAAATTTTACACTTAATATTAGATTTTACACCATGGATAGCTGTCATGTGATACCTCAGGGCGTAAAAAGAGCTGAATTCACGCCCACAATCCCAACAAAAATTAAGTTTTCCATGATATTTCACTTCTTGAAGGTGTCTGGAGAAAGCAGCCTCGTTTAGAAACTGTTCCTTACAAATTAGGCACGATCTTTTCTTTTTCGGCAGATCCTTTCGTCTTCTTTCTGGAATTAAAATTTGAAAATGAATATTTTTCTTCTTTTTTTTTCATTGAATCAATATAAAATAATTGTAAGTCTTTGGCAATGTGTATAGGCATTTTCATCACCAAAACAAAACAATTGAACAAAGAGTTTACTATTGAGTTAAATATCATTCGTTTATCAGTTATCATTCAGAGCATGTCTAGGAAGCATTTTTCCAATAACTGTACGAGTGAAA
>PRKT01002323.1:11728-25626 GCA_003671525.1 Saccostrea glomerata | reverse complement strand
TTTAATTTGGTTAATGATTGATTGATCATTATTTGGATATAATTCAAAATACACACTTACCTCTACTTCTCCACTAAGGACAGCTGGGATACTTGTGCTAGGTAATGCTAATGACCTTCTAACTGGTTTTTTGATAACTGGATTGGCAACTGGCTGCATACATGTATTGCTTATGTCAGAAAATGGCAATATTTTTACAGGTTCTACATAATTTATAGGTAAAAGAAGACTAACATTTCTCTTTGCTGGGTCTTGCGAAACACCAGGGCTTCTGAGCATTCGTTTGGAAACGACTGTTCGCGATTGCATTAGTACAGTTTCTTGAATTTTTCTCACTGATTGTATAAGTCTACCTTTCTGATCGGTTGCTTCTTTTTTTAATTTATAAAGTTTTTCAACTTATCGGTAACATTTCTTGCAAATGTCTGTATCGGGGTTGACAGCATGTATGTCTAATGATAGCACATTTTTATTGAACTCCTTTCTTTCTTTGGTTAGTTTCAACTTCTTATCGAAAAACTTTGTTGTAACATTTTTTCCATTGGTGTCTATATTCGTCTGTACAAATGAAAAACCACACAGAACGCATATATTATCCAATCTACACGTTTTAACAGGTGTCCGAGCTGCATTCATGGGTGCAGCCATTTTGTTTTTCGCAATGGATTGTGGGATATAAAACACTCCCGACGAGCTATGTCAGATGCTATTTGATTGGCTAGTTAAAAGGTCGTTCGGACGTGACCCTCTATGGAGTTACTTCAGATCCTTTTGTGTAGCGATCTACGGGAGCGGATCAAAGGATCTGATTTTAATCAGATTGGGCCATACCTTGAATGTAAAGATGAACAGTTTGTCAGCGCAACTCCTCATAAACCGCTGGACAGAATTTCGTCAAACTTTGCAGGTATTTAGGACACAATGTGTAGATATGCATATTACCAGGAAATTCTGATTCCTTTATTTTTCCGGGAATTTCCGCACATTTTAACTTAGGCATTTGGCCATACCTTGAATATAGAGATGAACAGTTTGTCAGCGCAACTCCTCATAAATTGCTGCACAGAATTTCGTCAAACTTTGTATATATTTAGGACACAATATGTAGATGTGCATATTACCATGAAATTCTTATTCCTTTATTTTTCCAGGAATTTCCACACTTTCCAACTTACACTTTTTGGCCATATTTAGAATAAAATAGAGATGAACAGCTTGTCAGCACCACTCCTCTTAAACTGTTGTACATAGTTTCTTTTATCCCGAAGACTTTTGCCTTATTATATAAGAAAATTTCTCCCCCCCCCCCAACCACTTCAAATTAATGTTTGGATTTGTATAATACCAAGAAATTTTGATTCCAATATATATATCATTCCACATTAAAATGTACTCATATGTAAGACATTTTGATGTGAAGATTTTTTTTGCAATTATTGCCTTTTTTGATTGATACTATGTATTTAAAGTGCATTGTGCCTTTCATTATGTGTTTCACCGTCATGTTTTGGGGGAGCGTGGGGTATGTGAGCTAGCTCACTTTTTCTTTCATCTAGTACCGTTCACGGTAGCTCAGTCGGTAGAGCGCTCGCTCTGTGATCGGGAGGTCGTGAGTTCGCATCTCGGCCGCGACCGACCTAGTCGTTAAAATGGGTAGCAACTGTTCCTTCGCCATGCGCTCGGCACTTTGAAGTGAAAGTTGTGGGTCCTTCGGATAAAAACCAAGGCCCCGTGTCAGCGGCAGGTGCTGGCACGATAAAGATCCCTCACTGCTCAATGGCCCTGAGTGCCGAGTAAAGGTCAAAATTTGAAGCCCTTCATCGGCATACGGTGACGTCTCAATATGAGTGAAAAATTCTCAAAAGGGACGTTAAACAATCAATCAATCTTTCATCTAGCAGATGTGCTCAGGTGAGCGTTGTGGCCCCTGGGCCTCTTGGTATACTGGTTTGTTTGTGTTTGAGTACTTTATATGCATGGGTGAATTTACTGACAACAACTCAGAACTCGACTTTAATTTACTTTTAAAGAATATCTTTGAAGTTTCATTACATAAAATACCTTGATCAAGGTATTTTAAATACCTTGATAAAGCTATATAGCTTAATCAAGCTATATATCTTTATCGGGGCATTGTGCTGGACCTGATGAGAATCATATTATGTTTAAAAGTAATGAAAATGACAAGTATATCATGTAGAATTGGCAAGCAGGTTTTAAAATGAAATTCTGGGATCATTATATATTACTGTTTTCTACCTTTTAATAAACTAAAAATGCATTGTATTTGAAAAATTTCAACATCCATGATTTTTAAGGAATAATTGATTTTTGGCATTTTTTGCCTACAATTCTATTTTTGGAAGCAAAATGTCACCTTTCCACAACTGAGAAAATTTTCTGGGTACAAAACTCGAGCTAAATGATCAAATAACAAGATGCAATGTGAATTTTTTAACATTTGAGGCAACATTTGAAATAAAAAGAGATGAAATACTTCTAACTAAAGCCCGTCTTGAGCATCACAGTGAACTGGTGGAAGATGCTTTAAGAAACTATGGTGCTAATGGACCTCCTCAACATGCTTGGGATTGCCTTGATCCTGAGACAGAGCAATCCAGAACTGATGAAGCAAGGCTTATGAAGGAAGAAGAAACGAGGGAAGGAAATGCAGTTGAAGTCGCTAGAAGACCTGTTACACTGGCTGTCACAACCAAACCTAATGCCCTCAATGATGTGCAGCTGAGAGAGATCATCCACAGTCTAAACACAAAACAACGACAAGTGTTCACACAAATTATTAGCTGGTGTAAAGACACTGTAAAGACACTGTTGCTGCAAAAAATAGAGAGAAAATACCTCCATCGTTTTATCTCTTTGTTACAGGGGGTGCTGGAACTGGAAAAAGTCAAATCATTAAAGCTATATATCACCAAGCTTCTAGAATTTTGCAGCAACCTGGTGATAATCCTGATTACCCATCAATACTCCTTACCAGCCCAACTGGAACAGCCTTTTTACAATATTGGTGGAACTACCTAAAGGAAGATATTATTCTCTGAGATCAAATCCCTCTATGTTAGCAACATTTCGACTCAGTATGTCGCAACTAAAAATTCTTGTAATTGATGAAGGTTGGAAGGTCCATGTTTGCTCACATTCATCGCAGATTACAGGAGGCCAAAGGAGTAGAAAACACTGGTGCTTTAATTGGAGGTGTTAACATTCTGGCAGTAGGAGACTTTTATCAACTCCCACCAGTCCACCAACATAAGGTCTTTGATTTTGAGGCACTGAATCCCAACAGTATATGGATCCAGAGGAGCTTGCTGTCATTTTGGCAGGACTTCGGGAGAGGAATTTTGGTATGATAGAGCTAGATGAGATCATGCGACAAAGAGAGGACCGGATATTTGCACAGATGCTGAATCGACTACGTACTGCTACACATACAGAAGAGGATATATGCACTCTCAAATCTCGAATCATTTCTCCTCTCAGCCAAATTTATCCTCATGATGCTCAACACATCTTTGGCACAAGAAATGATGTTGACCATCACAATGCACAAATGTTGAGCAAACAAACTGAAGAAAAGATTGAGATTTCATCAATTAATAAGATTCCAAATGTTGTAAAAAATTTTGACATTTTACAGATGGTTGGAGGGTTGCCATATTCTCTTACATTATGTAAAAACGCCAGAATATTATTAAGAATCTTGATGTGCCTGATGGTTTAGTAAATGGAGCAACAGGCAAAATCTTGGACATAATACACAGTGAATCTTCATCATCTTTTCCCAAAGCTATTGTTATTCAGTTTGATAATAGATAAATTGGCTAGACAGTCCTCAAAAATATCACTACAAGGCTATGAATATGGAGTCCCTATTCTTCCAGCTGAAGTAAAACAAAATGCTGGACAGTCAGACTCATCCCCAGAAATAACAAGAATACAATTCCCAGTTTTTTTGTTGGGCCTGTACAATACATAAAGTGCAAGGAGTTACTTTGGACAAAGTTGTCACATCTTTCAAAAAACTTCGAAGTAAAGGACAGGCATATGTCGCTGTAAGCCGTGCTACATCACTGCAAGGGCTTTTCTAACTTGACTTTAAGCCAGAATAAATAAAAGCAGATGACATAGTTTCAAAGGAAATGAATAGGCTAGAAGAACATACTTCATCCACAACTGAAGCATATCAACAACTCTCTGGTCCATCACCCGATATTGTACGTGTGTGCTTTTTTAATGTACAGTCAATTTGGGCTACACACAGAAGAGATGTTGAAAATGACCCATCAACACAGCTTCCATCTTGGCAATGTCAGAAACTTGGCAGCCCAGCGTTCAGTGCAGTTTAAAGGGATTAATGTAAAATGTTAACTGTAATGTCTAGCAAACTTGACCGAATAGGTTTTTGTTGTAGAACTATAGATCTAAATATATTGAATATATTTATGAAAGTAAGTACTGTGAACTTTTAATAAATTTATTAAATGAAACAGATAAAATATCTTGAGCTACTTTTTCCAACAGGATTTACTAAAGAAACAGAGAAGATCTTGAGAGGCACTAGATAGACTATATTCCCGTCATTATCTAAATAAATGGATCTATTGCATCATATTTGTTTTTCATATGATTTGTTTTTTCTCTTGGCAAAATATAAATAATGAAAAATTGAGACAAAAATTCAAAAAGGATCCTTGTGTCCGTCCAGGTTTTTCTAACATCCGTCTTTGGTTATTCGAACACAAAATAGGAAATTTTAAAATTACATTCCTGTTTTATCGTTTTTACCTTTTTTTATTTTTGTTTCTCTCTTTGGTTAAATTTCAAGTTTCAAAATGTTTTTTTCTTGAACAGCAAGAGCTGCAAAATAGACTTTTTGTCTATCCCTGTTCATCCAACATATTTTCAGTTTTTTTTTCCATTTTTTAATTATTTTGTAATAAGTGTTGGGGTTTAATCCAAAATATTTTGCAAGAATACAGTTTTCCAAATGTAGAATGGCAAATTATGTTGGATTTGATGGAAGGAACAAGTAAATTTGTCGTCCTGTTCGTCCAACATTTGATTGATTGATTTTGTATTGTTTAACTCCGAGTCGGCAATATTTCAGCCATATTTCGGCGGACTATAAGGTTAATGGATAAGTAAAGTTTTTGGTTTCTCTGGCGGCCCCCAATGAGCCTACTCTTTTTCGAACTCCAGAGAAACGATCTTTTGCGTGCCAAGGGGGTTGTCATCTTTGACACGGGGCACCATTTAACGTCCCGTCCGACGGACTTAAATATTTTTAAAAATATATTAACTGTTTAAAATAGTGTATAAACTGTTGATAAAATATATTCATATATGCTAATGCATTTCCAATTAAAATTACATTCAAGATTTTATTCAAATTTTACTATAATAATCCGTTTCTTGTAGATGTTCTAAAATTTTGTAAACATGAACATTTGTAAAAAGTTCATGCATTGTTTTTATACTTCCAAAAAGTCTACTTCGAATAGGTGTAAAATCGGAACATTCTAAACGTATGTGATTTATAGTTATCGGACAGTCACAGGATATGCATTCTGGCTCTGACTCCCGAATCAATAAATATTCATGTGTAATTTTTGAATGCCCAATACGAATTCTTGATATAATTACTTCGTCCTGACGTTTCAGACCGAAGTGAGGTGATTTGTTAACTTTGTTTTCAATAGCGTAAAGCTTACTTTCGTCACAAAAATTCCAATAATATGCTAAAGAGAATAAACACAGATTTTAACGAGATATTTCAAATCGGTGTAAGGAATTTTGAATAAAGTAATTTGATGTTGAAGTGCATTTTTGGCAGCACTGTCAGCTCTAGTATTTCCAGGGATGCCGACATGACTCGGAATCCAACAAAAAATTACTGTTTTACCTTGTTGCGCCAAATGATAATATTGAATTAAAATATCTAAAATGTCAGGTTGATCAATATTCTTATTTTGTATAGATTGTACGCAAGAGAGCGAGTCCGAAAATATTGTGAATATTTTTTCACTAGAAGATTTTATATATCAAATGCAAGTTGGATGGCCTTTGCTTCGGCGTTAAAAAATGTTGCTTCATTTGGGAGCCGCGTAGAGAAAATACTGTCTTCCATCACGGCGGCTGATGCTACTTTATTTTTATCCTTTGAACCATCTGTATACACCTCGACTGTTGAACCATAAGAATGTTTTATTTCGGCATATTTTTGTTTAAAAACAAGACAATTTGTGTCTGATTTCTTAAATTCAGTTAAAGATAAATCTATGGTTGGATTTATTTATTGCCATGGCGGTATTTCCGAAAAATTATAAGGTTTTAATATCCAAAGGTAATTCAGAATCTCTGATATGTTTTTTTTTAGATCTTAGACCAAGGGGTTTTACACATGATTTTCTCTTATGATACAAGTCTTCGTACTGCGGATGAAAAACACAATTATAAGCGGGATTATTTACATTTGCTTTTAATTTCAAAATATACTGCAACGTAAGTTTAATTCTTCGTAAGTCAAGAGGCGGTTCGTTTGCCTCAACATAAAGACTGTCTTTAGGAGAAGTTCGAAAAGCTCCCAAGCACAGTCGGAGGCCTTGGTGGTGTATTACATCAAGAGCTTTTACGTATGAAGTTCTTGCAGAGCCATACACATTTGAGGTGTACAGCCCGATTATTTAAAAAAAACATTTCAAATTTGTTTCAAAAAGGGGCATGCTTTTATTCAAGGGGAGATAATTAAGAATTATTGAAAATTTGGTGGCACGTTTTAAAAATCTTCTCAAGAACCATTGGGTAGGGAAAGGTGAAACTGAGTAGAAACATCCTCAGGTAGTGAAGATTCTGTTTGTTCAAACATGACCCCATAGGACAGGGTGGGGCCACAATGGACGATCAAAGTTTTACATAGGAATATACTGGAAAAAACTTTTAAAAATCTCAAGAACAACAAAGCCATGGTTGGTCATATTCATATGGAAGCTTCCCCGATTTTTAAAACAGTAAAATAGGAAACATCAAGGTGATTCGATTGAATTACAACATGTCCTTTATCCCGATGTAATATTAGTATCCTAGAGATGACTCCATGTGTTCTATATTTACAAACAGGTAGATGTAGATGGACTCAATTTAGCTATGCTACAAAGTTTTCATCAACCTATTCATTTCTTACATGCAAAAGGTCCACTAAAGGATGTCACAACGGGTAGATTTGATGTCACTGGAAGTAATGGACACCTACAGGGTATTTAGGGTAAATAACATGATGTGTTGCACGGGTTTTGCGCTCAGTGAAAGACATTCTTTAATATAATTTAAGCCAACCATTGACGTCAGCTCACCACTAATTCTTTCACAAAATGAGAGTTAGTTGTTGATGCGAGTCTAACACTTAGTGTCATCGGAAGTACTAGTAGAATATCCGCCATATTGGATACCTCTTTTCACTTGAATCAACAGATTTTTTTTAATGTTTATAAAATATTCACCACCTTTACACCTGTGACATACTGTTATATAAAAAGCTAAGTTTAAATTCATGACCAAACTAACATATCAATCCTGATAGTTATTATTGCCTTTTTTTACCGTTAAACCTTACAGATTTCTGTTTCAAATAATGTACGAGATAAGAATAATTAAAGTTAGAGTAACTTCATTTTACCTGCACTGGTAGCTTATATCTTAAAATCGTATCCCCAACTATAACAGAGTTCCAAGTTTGTGTCTGTTTTTTTTTTCACATGGGTGTGGTGTATAATGTATCAAAGATATTGAAAGGCAGTTCATTTATCGTCGTTATTAAGTTAATTGTTGAAGTGCTGAGAAAGACAACTCTGGAGCAGGGCATTCAAGGAGCACCATCTGTTACAGTGGGAAAGAGCAAGAGCATCTTTTCCATTCAGACTTACATCTTACTTGACCCCGTGGGGATACGGGTTAGAATAGGTCCTCAGTACCCCCTTGCTTGTCGTAAAAGGCGACTAAATGGGGTGGTCCTTCGGATGAGACCGTATAAACAGAGGCCCCGTGTCACAGCAGGTGTGGCACGATAAAGATCCCTCCCTGCTCAAAGGCCGTGAGTGCCGAGCATAGGCCTAAATTTGCAGCCCTTCACCGGCAATGGAATGTAATACATGGAATGTATTAAACAATTATGAAGCTTGTGTTATATAGAATGCCAGCCTTCAATGAATGCAAATATCATGAAGGCTTGACCTTAACTTCAAACAAACAGCAGTTGCAGACAAAGGTTTACATTAATCTTAAAGATAAAGAAAAGCCTACTAAATTTAATGCAGCAGGCTAGATTATTGATCCCAAAGGATTAATTGTACCTCTCTCATCATTTTCTTCTAAAGTTACAACAAGAACTTTTTTCAGTATTAATGATAGAATGGGGTTTTCATAAAACTACCTTAAAAGAACTTTTTTTCAGTATTAATGATAGAATGGGGTTTTTATAAAACTACCTTAAAAATTAAATAACATAAAGTAAAAAAAGTAATTCAAAAAATCTTATTTAATCTTTTTCTTGTTTTTAGAATTCGATGAAATCATAACTATTAAACAAAAATAAATTATAAAAATTCATATCTAAATCCACATTTCACAGTGTTCATAGCATTCCAAATTGACTTAACTTCAAAACAAACTTTATTTGCAGACAGAGGTGGTAATTCATCTCAATGTGACAGATAAAGATAATGCTCTGGATTTTCTTCAGGAGGAAACCTAATTAATCCCGAGGGACTCATAGCCAGGATTCATTTTACAACGGGAACATCTTCAGCAGTTATCTCTCTTTGCCAATGCATTCTAAAGTTACGGAATCTACCCCACCACCCCAGCTCCAAACCAGAGGACATAGAGAACCAAACTTAGCATCAAAATATGTATTTCTGCCCACTGAACTACCATACCAAATTTGAACTTAATTGGGCAACCATAAAAAAAAGTTGCCCATTCATTCTTATGCATAGTTAAGGAATCTACCCCATCACCCCAGCTCCAAACCAGAAGACATTGAGAACCAAACGTAGCATCAAAATATGTATTTCTGCCTACTGAACTACCATACCAAATTTGAACTTGATTGGGCAACCATAAAAAAAGTTATTAGAAAAAAACAGAAAATTTGTGGACGGAAGACAGACAGACGGACAGACAGAGTGATTACTATAGGGCACCCGCAAATCCTTGCGGGGCCCTAATAATCAATGCATATGTTGTTAAATGAGGTAATTACCCAGTATATTGGATTTCTAAATGGTTTAGTTAGGGAGACATCACGGATCACCGGTGACCATAAAATAGGAGGCGGAGCTTAACGAGTGCCATTTTGCCGGGAAATATTTTAAAATCATAGATCAACACATTTTATAGAAAAGAACCTTCAATTTTTGTGAATATGCGTAAGGCATCTGTTTAAATGACGTATTTCCAAAGGTGGATCTCGAATTTGCCATATATCTAGAGCTTTGGCAGATTTTGTTGTGTAATGGCTTTTTCCCTTCTACTGTAAAGTAAGATCAGACAGTTATTGGAAGTATTTAAATGGATTCTCCTTCCTTATTGACCAATTCTTCTGAATACTGGCTAGGTTGTTTCTCGAATGTGTGTTCACAAAACAGTATCTAGGGTGCTTAGTTTTTGAATTATAAGGGGACATATGCATGTTAAATTAGGCCTTTAAATTGAAGTGCAAATGGGTGAAAGTTTTGAATGAGATTATCAAAAATCTGAGGCACAGTGTATAAGATCAATCTTTAATCTAACATGAGGCAAAAGAACAACTTTTATGGATAGAATACAAAATAAGTTGATTTATGAAATAATGCATAACATTTACTTTGAAATGTCATTTACTTTTAATAAGATAACAAAAAGTTCAAGTTGGAATAATTAGATAGTATAATATTAAAAAATCTTTCAATCGGTAAACCCTGGAACTGTCAGACAGATGGTGTCACCAAGGAATATGCTTTGGCACAGAAAAAAAATGTTGATCGTTAACATGATCTTTAATTCTAATAGAAATTCAGTAGCTGAATGTTCTCTTTTTGATACGCGTAACAAAGTCCATAACCCTTCCTTGATTGGATACTGCTAATAAGGTACAATTTGGCGTCGATTCCTTTTGCATTTATTTTTGCCCTTGTTGCTTGCTGCTTCCTCTGCATAAGCCCCAATGTCTTTGTCATTTAGCTGAATGTCTCTTGCAGCAGAGGTGGAAATACATCTTCCGAATCAAGGACAACAACCTTCTCTCTCTGGACTGCTACATTCCTTAGCTTTTCTTTGTGTTGTCTAATATAGAGACTGATTAGTTCTTTCTCGTCACCATTAATCTTCTCCTCCAAGAAGCAGGGGGCTAAGTTTGGGAGATGTATATGGAGATTACGAACAGTATTCAATCTCAAAGTCAAATAAACTAGATACAAAATTTTAAGTTTTAAATAAGGAGACAGAATTTATATTATATACACCTTTATCAACAGAACTCTGATATTATAAATTTCGTTTCTAAATTGTGAAAACCGCAGGATAATTATTTTATAATAGTTTTCGAAGGACATCATTTTAAAACTTTTTTTTACATGAATAGATTAAATCATTCATACATGCCTCTTGTACGAAAAAACCCCTAAATATTCTAGACTTTTAGCATTTTAAATGATTCTGTTTTAAAATTATTAGTGCCCCGCAAGGATGTGCGGGTGTCCTTTAGTAATCACTCTGTCTGTCTGTCACTCTTTCGTCCAGAAATTTTGTTTTTTTTTAATGGTTGACCAATTAAGTTCAAATTTGGTATGTTAGTTCAGTAGGCAGTAAGACACATTTTGATACTTAGTTTGTTTCTCTGTGTCTTCTGGTTTGGAGCTGGGATGGTAGGGTAGATTTCAAATGCTTTCCTTTATATAACACTACTGAAAGCAAATTAAAATCCAGGCTTTTTGATACAATTGACAGCTGCTTCTTCAACAAAAATGGAACTCGTAAGTTTACTAAACTCGTCATTGGTCATTTGAAAAATTATTTTGTTAAAACAGATTCTGATTGCACACATAAGTACTCTGAAGTTGACATCAAGAAGATGCTTGAGTTTCTGATTGACAATATCTATGTGGTTTTTGGAGACCAGGTATTCCAATAAACTATTGGAATTCCCATGGGTACAATTGCGCTCCGTTATTAGCAGACTTATTTTTATATTCATATGAAGCAGAATTTATGCAAAATCTTTTGCGTGAAAAGAAGAAAACACTTGCTGTGGCCTTCAACTCGACATTTAGATATATCGACGACGTATTGTCAATTAATAATGATAATTTCCATTCCTACGTCGACACGATATATCCTGGTGAGCTTGAGATAAAAGATACCACAGAGTCCGACACTTCTGCTTCATACTTGGATATTTTACTTGAAAAAGACACTAATGGTAATCTAACAACCAAGCTATATGATAAACGTGATGACTTTAACTTTTCTATCGTCAACTTCCCTTACTTATGCAGCAATATACCTTCATCACCTGCATACGGAGTATTTATATCTCAGTTGATTCGATACGCAAGAGCATGCTCTACGTATGAACAATTTCTTAAACGAGGTAAATTATTGACAAGCAAGTTGATGAAACAAGAATATCAACAGTCTCGTTTAAAGTCATCATTTCGTAAATTCTATGGTCGATACAATGACCTTGTCAGCAAATACAATTTATCATTGAATGAAATGCTGACTGACGTTTTTCATACCAATTGTTAGTCCATTATTTATACACTGAATTGACCACGGATTTTTTCCGTTATTTCCTGATTATGACAACGAGCACACGGCGGGTGTGACCGGTCGGCAGGGGATGCTCACTCCTCCATGGCACCTGATCCCACCTCTGATGTTTCGGAGGTCCGTGTTTGCTCTGCTCTTATTTTGTATATTTGTTTAATGGACGTAGAGATTGAATACTGTTCGTTATTTCCATATCCTTCATATAACACTACTGAAAGCAAGCGATTTTATAACTGTATGAATACAGGTACGGGATCAGGAGGTCATAGATGTTCGTATGGATAAACGTTGGACGTAATTTCTCAGTGACGTCATAAAGTGTCCACGCGCGTTCAGTGGATTACATTCATGACGTTGGGTTCGAAAAATAGTGCATTTCACACGTTAAAAGTCACAACCAGGCACATTTAAAGTATGAATAAGTCACAAATGTAAATATAAGTAATAATGTATCATTTTTAGAATATTACTGGGATGTAAAACAGGTTGGCACATGAACAAATCTTCCATAAAGCCCTTCTGATCACGTGACCAACCCGTTTTACAACCCAATTTAACTCAAAAATACCTTATTATCCTCTCGCGCAACTAGTTGCGGAGGGGATATAGCATCGCAAATGTGCGTATGTATGTGTGTAAGTGTGTTAGTGTGTTCGTTACCTTGTGGGCAAGATTGACAGAGAACCATTGCATTAACCTTTCTCAGCGTTTACATACTTGTTTGACAGTAAAAAAGGACGAAGCCTATTAATTTTCAAGTCCATTGATGAAATATTTCTTTAGATATTGCGTTTTTACTGCCTCGAAACACTGACATTTTATGTACGAGTTGACAATAATCATTTGTGGGCAAGATTAACAGAGAACCTATGCATTAACCACCCTTAGCGTTTACATACTTGTGTGGCAGTATAAAAGGAAGAAGCCTATTATTTTTCAAGTTCATTGATGATATATCTCTTTAGATATCGCATTTTCAGTCTCGAAACCCTGACATTTTATGTACGAGTTGCCAATAATCATTTCTGCTAGGGAACCAGTTTAAAAACCCTGTCGAGTCAGTTGGGAATCAGATAAATAGAATTTGATGAACGTCACACCAAACTCCACGAAATTTGGGATGCACGTTAAACTAGTGCTAATTGTAACGGGGACCGTTACAGATGTTCCCCAAACGCTCCCTAAATCCCTTTTGGTGCAATATTTCCTGTAAGCTTCATTAAATAAGACAAACTCTGCATTTGAGACTTTAACAACTTTTACCCAGAAGTGTACCAAGTTCAATCAAATTGCACGCGTGCGCATGTGAATGCATGTGCGTAATGATCATATCATCTAGTCTACACAATCTATATATTTCAATATACTAAATATTAAAGTATTTAATCAAAAAGTATTAAAAATACGCTCATTCAAGTGTATTTTTGATTGTACTCATTTCATGTGCATGTACGGGCATACATGAGCATGGTGACCATACCTTATTGTAGAAGTTCATTACATCTATCTATGTTCTAAATCCCACCCCGTTGGGTTGAAAACCAAGGAAGTTATAGCTGTTTTAAGTTTCAGCCAATCAGATTGCAGCCCAAGTACACGCACATGTATGCATGTGCATGGTGACCATACCTTTTTGTAGAAGTCCATTATACTATCTATGTTCCAAATCCCATCCTGTTTGGTTGAAAACCAAGTGAGTTATAGCTATTTAAAGTTTGAGCCAATCAGATTGCAGCGCACGTGCATGCACGTGTTTTTATGAAAATTGCTATATATCATGTTGAAGAATATCTTAATGCATGGCAAAGTTCAAAATTTCAAAGGATTTTGTCAAAAAACATGAAAGATATTGGGACTTTAGTTTCAGCCAATCAGAGCGAAGCGCACGTGCATGCGCGTAAGATCTTGCTTTTTTGACCATTTCATATTGTCTGTGCTACTAATATATCCTAATGTTATGAGTTTCAAAGCATTTCATCAAAGATGTAAAAAGTTACGCTTACATTCATTATATTGATCATTTCTTGTGTTGCACGTGCGCGCTCTTGCAAGCACGTGCGCGCAAAATGACC
>PRKT01002321.1:11273-25651 GCA_003671525.1 Saccostrea glomerata | reverse complement strand
AGCTTATGTGAAATCAGGTATACTTGAAACTCAATTTACCTCTATTTATTAAACAGAAATTTAGTAAACAAATTCATATACCTATGTAGTATTTCATACTGAAAATACACTGTGTTAATGTTTTACTTATTAAACATAAAAATTGACCAGAAGTGATCGATCTTAATGAAATATAAGATATACCTCACAATATCTTTTTTCAACCCCCCCCCCCCATTTTATCACAATTTAAATGTATATAAATTGATAAAAGGAACTGACTATACCATTAAAGAAAATCTTGAGTTGTCTTTCCTTGTTTTAAGAAAATATCTGATGCAATGAATGCTCCCTTGGGTTCATGACCCTGATTATTAATAAGGTTTGGGAGGTGTGTGCCTGTTCACATTTGCAAATGTTTTCCTTTATATAACACTACTGAAAGCAATGCGTATCTATAGCTGTATAAATACAGGTATGGGGTCAAGAAGTCATAATGTGCGTGTAGTAAATCGTTTGACGCAATTTCTCTGTGATGTCATTAAAGGTCGACGCGCGTTCACTGGATAACATACACGCTGTTGGTTTTGAAAAAAATGCATTCCACACGTTATTTAGTCACAATCAGGTACAGGTGCGGATCCAGGAATTGAAGTTAGAGGGGACGCTAAAAATAGGCAAGGGGTCTGGAGGCCGCCTTGAGGCCCCCAGTTGGTCCAGGGCAAAACCCTTGTGGGGGCCCAGGGGCGAAGCCCCCGGAAGCTCATGAGTTTTAGAGATTTTGTAGGGTAAAAATGAGGTCTACCAAGTAGACACACATATTTACATTTTCTAGACGAAACTGTGATTTACGTTAAGTTTGACAATTTTAGGGGGGGGGGAGAGGGGCACCGGGTGCGCCCCCCCCCCCTTGAATCCGCCACTGAGGTAAATATTAAATATGAATAAGTCACAAATTTAAATATAAGCAATAAGGTTTTATTTTAAAACATCTATCGGGCTATAAATACGGGTTGGTACGAGATTAAATTCATCATAAAGCCCTTCGGGTGTTTAAAAAAGATACCTTATTTCTTAATTATTGACGCTACGTTACATTTAATATGACATTTTTTGCACCGAAAGGATGACTGCACTTTAAGCTGAACACGATTCATAAAAAAATTGTCCGCCATATTTCGCCGATCTCTCTCTATATATGGACTCCTATAAACAGAGCAGGTCACTACATATACGTCACTGTTCAGTGTATTGCCATTAGTGTACTTGGCCGTTTGCTATGCATCACCTGTTAGCGACAAAAATAACAGTATTCTTCCAATGCAAGAAAGAAAAATACCAACGACACTGACAAAATATGCACTGGTCAGTGCAGTATGCAAACAAACACAAATATTCATTACTGCAATAAAATGTACTAAGAAAAACGTAAGGTAATGCACGATAACCAAGACGAACACGTGTTGTCATTCTATGCCGATATTAGTGACAATAAAACTGTCAGGTGTAATGAATGTGGATTAAGAGTATACCCTGGTGTTACTGTATCGTAAAAAATGATATCAAAAATTGCGTAGGCGTGAATGCTATTTACGAGTCGTGTTTAGCTTTAAAAAGATGGAAAAATTGCGTCAAAATAAACTTTCAAAATACATTTTTTTCTTTCAAATGCAGAAATGTTCAACATTTAATATACAACTTTGCGTATTACAGTAAATAAAAGTATATGTATTTCGAATGATGAACTGTTTTGTAGAGAATTACAGATTTTTAAAATTCATGGAATCAGATGTCTTGAGGGAATAAGCATCCACTATCAGAAGTACTCCTGCCTGCACTGGTCACTTTTGCACGATTGGGTGAACATGAAAATTCGTCAATTTGTAAATTGACTTTTAGATATATCGACGATGTTTTATCAATTAATCAGCCAATATCAGTTTTTTTATGTATGTCGACTCAATATACATGTATGCTCGTATATCCCAGTGAGCTTGAGATAAATGACTCCAGAAGAGAGACATGACTGTTTTGTATTTGAATATTTAAATGGATATAGAAGATAAAGGCTAATTAACAGCTCAGTCGTATGACAAACGAGATGACTTCGGTTTTTCCATCGTCAACTTTCCTTTGTCGTATAGTAATATTCCACTATCATCTGTTTATGGTGTTTTAACAGTATCTGTGACTTATTCACTTCTCAGTAGTTTGCTCTGAGTACGATCATTTTTTGTAAGGCGGGGCGTGCTACTGACTGATAAGTTGACCTTACAGAGGTTTATCATCAGGGGTTTTAGTCGGTATTTTGCATATTCTATGGTAGTTGTAATGAGCTTGTTATCAAAGCTTTACCCGGTTAGTTATCATTGGATCTTTTGCCTGACCTGTTTCATTCCAACTTTTAAGCATTTTTGATGCTTACGTTCGCTCCGATTCGTACTAGAGGGAAAATATTAATCTACCTGATTAATACAAAAGACTCACGGCGGGCGTGACAGGTCAACAGGGATGCATGTTTCTAGTAGGGACCTTATTCCACCTCTGGAATTCCCAACGCCCCCTTTACATATTTTTATTACTTATGGATTTGTTTTTTGATCGACCAATATTCATTTTCTTCACCTTTTACGTTATAGAACATTAATACCTACGGCTAGTTTTTAACTACACCATTCTTGAACTGAAAGGGAATACAATGTAGTTATCTTCTAAAATTATACTTTTATGGTTACCCGCCTGGCGCAGTGGTTAGATCATCGTTTGGTAAGGATCTGAGCCTTATACCCTCTATAGGTTGGAATCCACCATGGAACATGGAGACCTGCCTCTAATCAGATGAGATAGTATAAATCGAGGTCCAGTGTCTCAGTAGGTACACATGTAGTGGAATTAAAAGATTTTTGAATGATAAACGGCCTCATCTGTTTAGAATAAAGTTATGAATCTGCAGTTATTTTCCATATAAGCAAATTCGCAACATATGATCCACATATCCATTGCCTTTCATATATGGATCATATTTAAATACAATCATATGATTATTATAAATGACAAAGTATGTGTGGATTATATCAAAGCTCATATGTAAATCATATAAAGCAATATACATATGGTACCATTATGTGGATCATACCTTGCCTGTGTAGTATTTGTAGTGGCTTTTTTTATTTGCATTACAGCGAATTACTAAATAGCAGTAAAGTTTTCAGAACTCGCTGGATAGCTCAATAGGGTATAAATTTTGGTCTAACAGGTATTACATTAGATTTTAATCTAGGTAATGAGGTTACTCTAATGTATTATTATCATATTTTACAGGAAAATGTGAGTTGATTTCTATGTTTTATATGAAGTAAAATGCATGTGCCAATGTTTCTGGTTTCAGAGCACTAGTAGCACCAGGTAATACATTGAAAATGAATTACATAACTGTCAATATTTTTTTTTATTCTAAACGACAAGATAACAATTAGGACCTTGACCTTTTAATGTTATGATAAAAAATGAAATTGATGTTGTTTATTTATGATTTTGTTTTCTTATAGATGTTAAAACACCTTTAAAATAAAATTCCTTAAATGTGTATGAAGCATTTTTTTCCCCAAAAAATTCCGTCAACTGTGCAAGTAGAAAAAATACTTTTGACATACTTCACATTCAAGAGTATGAATTCTGTTATTTAATATTCTGTTATTTTTTACCTTACCACCTCGGATTCATCATTATGCCACTTTAGAGTTTACACAAATTTCATTATTATGTATACAGAGATAGATAATCTCCTATAAGAACATTTAGGCGTATTTATTCTACATTAAGCATTCAAACCATTAGAAGAAAAAAAAAATATGTCAATTGTATTGTTTGAAAGGTACAATACTCTTATGACGGGACATTTATAAAAACACTTTAAAATATTTTAGAAGAAAAATCCAGCGTTTGCTTAAGTGCAGACCGGGAATAAAAAAGCTCTCAAAATCGTGTGACTGTGAACCAAGGTTTATTATTTTAGATGTTATTCTTTTTAAAGTTTCACATAAAATGTATACTAGATTGACGTTTTATAGTATACTCATACAGTTAACAGTGAGGATAATTTCAGTAAATTATCCGATACTGGACTTAGACACATCTGCCCTAGCTCCTTCCGGTATGCAACAACGATTCTGAAAGGAAGAGGAAGGGAATGCAATATTGTTTTTTTCAAACCAGCAATGTACAACATACGTATACTGTGTAGGGAAGCCGTAAGTTATAGAAACAGTGGTAATCTTTCTTACTGTTCTACTCTGATTCACTTTGTATTATATTCCGATGTAACTTATCCTTAATCTACACAGGGATTGCTCAAAGTACATGACACAAGGCCGAAAAAGTAATTTTTTGCCAGATAGATTTCGTTACTTCAACGTCTTGGACTATACTATCCACACAGCCATTAATTTGAACTGGAGACTTTGGAGTTACCTCAGTGCTGTACATGCCTTGCGATGATTAACATAAACCGGGGGGATAATATCATCTAAGACATTTTTGTAATACTGGCCATGGCCAAAAGTTTTGGTGTTTATACAATAGATGAGCCTTCGATGCACTGCAGAGTTCCCTTTTTCTTTTTTTTTTTTGTATTTAAAAAAATTATTATTTTTTCAAAAATTACTTTGACACTCAATAAAAAAAATTGTGATATATGAAATTCTCTAAAACCTTATTTTAGTAGGTATGGGTGGGAATGGGTAAGTTTCAAAACTCAATAACTCTCAAGTTTGAGGGAGCTCTCTCAAGATTGAAAACTTGTCTTAAAATATCAAAAGCCTCGGCCGCAATCCTTTTTACCTAATCTTTATATTCTAATGCAGTGTAATTTGCACAAGCTGCAATTTGCGCTACAAGCCTCGTTCTTTGTCTCTATTTGTATTTTATGCACATTTTATCTATTATTAGGGCTTTTCGACTTTTGTCGAAAAGACCTATTGTTTTCGTCTTTTTTATTATTATTCTTTTTCTGAACACTTTTCTGTCACAGATTTTAGGAAATCCTTTTAAAATATACATTTTATTTTAGAACCGTCCTAAAGACCGTGCAAAGTTCTACCGAATGTAAGGTTTTGGTTTTCTGGAAACGTCACTTCCGGTTTCTAGAAAAGAAAAACTAGAATTCCTTAAAACGCCTAAATCTTTCACATTTTAAATGCCTAAGCTCTGAAATAGAAAAATACAAGTTTCGAAATTCAAGTTCTTTTTAAAAAGGTGCATAGGTGTTTTTTACCACAGATATTTTATGAGATATAAGACTTCAAACATTGCAGAAGGGGGGGGATTTTTCAAAAGTCAGAATTACGTAGCGAAAATTATTTTGAGCATAGAAATATGTTAGAACTAGTTAGTAGAGCACATATTGTGAGTTTCATATCAACTAGAGCAGAAGTTCATGTTTTATGGTGTTTAAAAATTGTCTATGGGAGTTCTATGTTAATTTGAAATCACGCATGAGACGTTTTCTCTTAAAGTAATAATAATTTTCTCGTGAAATTTTAAGTTTACAAATGATGTTGATACTGTCCTTACCTCAAAATACGCTGAAAATGAAAATCGCGAAAATAAGGATTTCTAGGGGCCATCATTGAAAACATACTTTTGTCTGTAACGTTTTTATTTCTCAATAAATTTTCAAACAGTTTTCAGATTTGAGTTAAGCACAAAAAAGACAATTTAAAAATATGGTCCGTGGGGACACTTTTTGACCCCTTATAGGAGTTTTAGAGGCCTAAAGTAATGTATTTTAAAGTAATTTTAAAATAATTTTTCAAAACTTGTGTAAGAGTTATCTCCCTTTTTCCCACCTGTTTGGAAGGGAAAAAGCTCTCTATGTTTCAAAGAAAAATACAAGTTTTGAAATTCAAGTTCTATTTAAAAAATTGCATAGGTGTTTTTTACCACAAATATTTTATGAGATATAAGACTTCAAACATTGCAGAAGGGGGGGGGGATTTTTCAAAAGTCACAATTACGTAGCAAAAATTATTTTGAGCATAGAAATATGTTAGAACTAGTTAGTAGAGCACATATTGTGAGTTTCATATCAACTAGAGCAGAAGTTCATGTTTTATGGTGTTTGAAAATTGTCTATGGGAGTTCTATGTTAATTTGAAATCACGCATGACACGTTTTCTCTTAAAGTAATAATAATTTTCTCGTGAAATTTTAAGTTTACAAATGATGTTGATACTGTGCTTACCTGAAAATACGTTGAAAATGAAAATCGCGAAAATAAGGGATTTCTAGGGGCCATCATTGAAAACATACTTTTGTCTGTAACTTTTTTATTTCTCAAAAAATTTTCAAACAGTTTTCAGATTTGAGTTAAGCACAAAAAAGACAATTTAAAAAATATGGTCCGTGGGGTCACTTTTTGACCCCTTATAGGAGTTTTAGAGGCCTAAAGTAATGTATTTTAAAGTAATTTAAAAATAGTTTTTCAAAAATTGTGTAAGAGTTATCTCCTTTTTTCCCACCTGTTTGGAAGGGAAAAAGCTCTCTATGTTTCAATTTTTATACGCATCTGAAGAGTACTTCCGGTTTTATGAGTCCCTTAAAATTGTCTATGGAGATTTCTATGTTGAATTTGAAATCACGTTTGTTCCATTATCTCAAGAGGTGGGAAAGCAATTCTCGTAAAATTTCATTTGAATATTTACTCAAGCATTGTCTCCAGAGGGTAAGGTAATGAAAATAAAAATCCCTAAAAAGAAAGGATTTTAGGGGTCAGTACAGAAAAAGGTTTTTTCCCTGTAACATTTTTAATTCTCAACCAATCTTCAAACTAATTTTGGTATTATATCAAGCATAACGAGTACAGTTTAAAAATCATGGGCCGTGGTGGCACGTTTTAACCCTTTATAGGAGTTTAAGTGGATTGAAAAACAGTACATTTTCGTTTGTGTTTAATAACCACGAAAGAGCTATGTCTCTTTGAGTAGACAATGATGTACAAAGAGAAATATTATGTTTCAAATTAGGTATTGATCTCAAAACAACGTTTGCGATATTGTATTATATGAAGTTTTTTTTACTGTGTAATATTGATTTTTTCTTTTAAGATTATTTATTTTAAGGGATCGAAAAGCCCTCCGTTTTTGTTGAACGACAAAAAGATCTAGTTATTATTATTATTATTATTTATGTTTTTTACATAGAATATAAAGAGAACTCCCTTACCCAATTATGTTTTATACACCCGCAAATAGGTACAAAACAGTTGAGTAGGTTGCGCTATGGCTTAAATATTTCACAAGTGTAAATGTATTCCTTGTGAAAGACCTTTCGTTTGGACACTTTATTGTCACTACTACTATTTATAGGATAAGATAAAGAAAAAGGAGATTTATATCAAAAAATCGTTTTTTCACTGAAAAAAAAAACGGAATGCCTTCTTACGATAAATTGTATTTTGAAAATGGGGTATTTTGGCCAATATATCTTGCTGTTCAGTGATATGTACTAGTCGTAGTATGCGTTTTGTGAGGTAGCGTAAGGCCTTAGTATGGGCCTGGATGCTATGGCAGATCCACTGAAATAGTAAAAATAGGTTTAATCTTTATGAATTTTTGAAATTGTCTCTGAGCAATCATAAGTGCTCAATGTGTAAGTTGTATATGTTTTATTCCAAACAAGGAAGGCGTCATTACATGTATAATTTGAATCACTGTGTGGGGTGTGCCATTTGAATTAAGCTTGACGTTTTTAATACCTGATTCATTTTCATATTGTTTTTAACAATGTATTATTTGATAAAACATAATATGTGTTTTGTTTTAGGAATCCTTCTATTGTTTTTAATAAAGTATTATCTCATAAAAAAATGATATATCGTTTGTTTAAGAATGAAAGATGACAGATATTACTTTATTATTTGAGTCATTGTCTTAAAATGTCAAATGATACATATACGTGTACGCAGAAAACGAAGCTTCGTGTTGAAGTTGGGGTCCATTGCTTTTCATGAATATTAAAAGAACTCAGTGAAACGTACACACCCTAAAGTTTTTATAGCCACAGAGCACAAGTTTCTTCAGAGTCGAGCGTGAAATATAATATGTATATTACATGCATATGTTTGAAGGTTGAGTAAAAGGTCTCTTTTGAACAACCGTCAACCGTCTGCTCTTGGATTTCTGATTAAGGTGAAATATCCCTCTGCTCCATTCTACCATTTTTTAATATAAACATTTATTTTCATCAACAACGATAACATTAGATTCAAATGAAAAGTAGTTTGAGGTATGAAGCGTTGATTACTTTTTTCTGAAATTAATAATATATCAAATCAAGATGTGTAGAAAATTTGTTATGGTAAATAGAAAAATCAATTATTTTTTTTTCTGTCAAAATAAAATTAGAAATAAGAGGTATATGAAAATAATATTTACTCTCATACCTATCTAATTCTCTATGGAAACATAATGAGGCGTTGCTTATTTAATAAGAACATCCAATTGTTTTATGTTCTAACACGCATCCATCAACAAGAGTTATTTTTCCATTATCACCCTTGAAAATATTTTTAGTGGGACAAAATATTAAATAATTGTATATAAACTATTCTGCATCTGATTTTTTTTTTACAATTAAAAGGCATACTTTAAGAGATAGAAATTTCTCAAATTAAACCATTTAAAGACGCTTGGTATAAATGTTAAAGTAAACTGTCATAAATAGTTAAAACATGTAAGAATACTAGCAATAGAAACTAAATATCAACATCTGTACCTGTCACATTTTTTTTATAAATGGCAAGGAAGTAATCCCTCACTGTAACTAAACCTTGTAAAAAGGACAAAGAGTACATGCAAACAAAAGTTAATTACAGTGCTCGAAACATATAGAACATATGTACACACACACAACACTCACACCTACAACACTCACACAAAATTAAAAAAAAGATAACCAAAAAGAAAATAATAATGATAGTGTCAATGTACCGACTGTAATAACGTCATACAAGATGTCATACAAATGTTTCATTGCAATGTACAAATAAATTCAAAATCGGAGACTCTGACTGCCGAGATCACAGAGGTTGACCCAAGACGTTACCGTTTACTGTTCATAGACACACAGTCGTTAGTTACTCATGGAATTCTAGTTACGACACTGTCCGACAGTCGCACGTCCCCTTTGCTACTAGTACACGGGATTTCCTCTAATGTCTCAGTATGCCATTATGTTCACCAGCTTACTCAAACACGCACATACACTGCCTGGTCACCTATAACATTATTATTATTTCAGAGTCTGAGTTTTCATAGTGGGTAAAATAAAACGTATTCATATGAAGAACCTGAATATGTCGGTTTGTTAACAGTATATATAATACTTAACAAAATACTGAAATAATAACTGTTTCTTTAAAAAAATATAACAAAAATACATAGCCAACAAAATATACAGTTCAAACTCACCGCTGCCAAAGTTCTCAACTTTACTTACAGTCCACACAGGAAAGCTTCTAGAATACTCACAAAAAATGCTGGTCTAATACAAATAATTATTTTATGCGACCATACAGGTCATACTACATTTTCTCTCAGGAAGGACACACCTTTTCACTTCTACGGCCTGCTCTGAACTCGCATGTCGTCAAAATTGTAAAGACCGGTCTGACAGCCGTGACCAACTATCCGTAACTACTATACCACTGTATATGGTGTAAATGAAATTATGGTACGTCATAACCAACAAAACAAAACTAAATGGAAATTGTGACAGTACCATAGAACAGATTCAATTGAATTGATTGTAAAATGGTCCTTTTGGAAGAAATCTGTAAAATCTGGCGAGACAATTCATTGGATATCTCTCTTTTGTCAGAAGAGTTATCCCTCTTATCAGAGAGAAATTTCACCTTAAATGCACTGTGACTTCCTTTGCATGTAACGAACATTTATTATGACCGATTTAGAATCTAAACAAGTCGCATTAATATGTGTCGTTGCAGGTAAATGTCCACAGTGAACGTGCTAGCTAGCTATCAGTTGAAACGTACTTAGATTTATAACGGTCAGAATGGACTTGTTTGATTAATCTGCTATAAATCTTGAACAGAAAAATCGTCTTTGAAGGGGAAATATAATTGTCAAGAAATTTCTTTTTATAGCATATAATCTAAATATCTCTGATCATTTCCACGTAATACAGAAACCTACTCTGTGGGGTGGGGGTGGGGTGTTTGTCCGCCATTTCTAAATTGCAATGGGTGTTACGAAAAATAAAAATTGTATAAATTCACCCCCTTTCGCAAAATTTCCAACACGCAAAAAAACCGGATATACGGTACAGAATGAAATCAAACAAAATACACTATGCTGATATTTAAGCAGGAAACCAAGGGTGTAAAAATAGAACACTCCTTTTCAATTTTAATTTTTATCATTGTTTGATTGAATTAATTGTATCTTTCTTTTCTCTAAGATATTAAAGATTTAAATATAATTTTTATGATGCCTATCATAACTGCAATATATATCATCACTTATTCATATTAACTGATCTTATTATATTGTAAACAAACTGAATATGATGATAGTTGTGTGTGCTTTTTTTATCAACATTGCTTCTGTTGACCCTACTGCACTTGTTTACATGAATCTTCGGTGTTATTTTCAAATTTCCATTGTTAAAATCTATTTAAAATAATTGAATTTTTATTTTTAAAAAAATTGCTACATGTATGTCTTTAAATGTTTTTAGTTTTGAAAACTTATTGTTTCCTACTTGATCTAATCATGAGAAATTAGTAGTTGCAATATTTTCACCAATTTTAACCAGCATTTGTACTTTATGACATCTAATAATTAGTCTATTATTATTAAAGAATTCTTACAGTCAAAAGAATTATAGCTTTAAATATATTGGCGTTTTTTTTAACGTCGATTTCGTATTTCGTAAATGTGTGTATCCGAAACATTCAGAATATAAGCAATTAATGTAAAACGACCCTTTGAAAAAGAAAACGTTGTCTCGAAAATCTCTTAACGACAAATCTTTGAAAGGTAGCGGCAGCTAGCTAAGTAAGATGGGTTTATTTTCACGCAAAATTGAAATTAGTTACATGTATATGATTAATTGCCTTTTAGCCTCAGTAAAACCTTAATAAGCAATAGTAATTATTGCAAATAATTTTATTTATGTGACATGTTCTTGTTTTATTATGTTATTATAAAACAGTGTCTGTATTGGACTTAGTTTTATACTTAGTAGCTATTCGGTTCCTTTTTTGAACTAATTTTACCCTTTTCCACGTGATCATTATTGATCCGTTTACCAAACGAGAAAGCATGGTTTATTGAACTGCTGAATTTTTCGAACCCACCATCCACCCCTTCTGCCACCAATGCTTGTAATTTCTTTCAGGTTGATATTTTTGTTGTTATGTTTTACCAATCCTTTTTGATAGTGTTTGAATGGGTTTAAAAGAGATTTATAGTACTTATTTCTACCGCAGGTTCTTACTGAACAAGTAAACTTTTTGTACATTGTAATAAATGGCAAATCCATGTATTAGGTTACTGAGAATGAGTCCGACATTTATTTTGTGTACCTCGCAATTTTGCTTATGTCTGCAGGTTTCCATATGATTTTTCAGCATAAAGCAGTGTGGCTTTTTATATATGGTTTTTCCTCGGCGGTGAGAGAAACATAGTTGTGTTCAATTTAATGCCTGCGCGATTGTATTGTTATTGGCTGTTTGTTATTTTGTTTTCCCACCTTTTTTGATGACAGGCAGCAGTTTAGAGCATTTTGTATATGTCTTCCAAACTTATGATGTTTATAAGGGGGTCAACTTAAAATGCATGTATATTGTACCTTGTGAAAGATTACAGGGTTGGAATTATTATTCTAGTCTGGTTGACCCCCCTTTTGCCTATGTACATCATGTTAGAATGTCATTATATGGTGCTGAGGGTCAGATTGTGTAATATTTTGACTATGATGTGTAATACTCTATATTTGAGTCAATGTCTTCCAAACTTATGATGTTTATAAGGGGGTCAACTTAAAATGCATGTATATTGTACCTTGTGAAAGATTACAGGGTTGGAATTATTATTCTAGTCTGGTTGACCCCCCTTTTGCCTATGTACATCATGTTACAATGTCATTATGGTGCTGGGGGTCAGATTGTGTAATATTTTGACTAAGATGTGTAATACTCTATATTTGAGTCCTCCTTTTTCTGACCCCCAATTTGTTAAATGTGTTTTACTTTTCCGTCATTTACTTTAATAAATGACATATTTCACTTCAGCATGATGTTATTTGTTTTTGCCTGTTTATCAAAAAACAAGCTCAGTCGTTTGGCAGGAGAACTAAGGAACATAAACATCAGTACGCTCGGTATGGTCTATGGAATGTTTCGAGTGAATTTTCATAGGACAGACGTTATTTAGATATCGTTAACTATATTATAAAGGGTTTAATGAACTTATTGTGGTAAATATTTGCACTCAATGTTTCTACAAATGCACTCGCATGCACTTGAACAGTCGTTTCATGCGCAGCATTGTTAAGGCTTGAATAAGGGGGCGGGGCCTAATTTATACGGGAAAAGTTAACTGTGACGTCACACAAAAATATGATTTTTATGTATTTCTCATTGTACCTGAAAATGAAATAGTTTGCAACTTTTAACTGTATTCGCATAATAAACAACAATTAAACTTATCAATGCATCTAAAAAACTTGCTAGTTTAATCCCATGTAGCTTGATATAGACAAAGCACTGATCGACATGAACTTGTAAACATGACGTCATTTTGGTAAATATGACGTATTTCATGTGCTGTGAGAGGCAGATTGAGGAATTTTTTAACAATGAAAAATGCGTTTTATTATTAAACGAAATATTATTTACAGGTTTTAAATAGTCGATTAATACCAATGCATATCCTCTGTTTAGTGCGATTATTAATTAATTATCAAGAGAATGTGTTTAATTAATTATATTGTGTTTTTATGTACAGGCTACGCATATTTTGCATCGAGATGCCTCATAAAATCGCACTTTCGCAAGGGCATACACTTCATAGATCTTAACCATTTTTTGAATATAGATAAAGGATATTTTTCTTAACTTGAAAAGCGCTGCTGCTTTCTTTAAATCGATGGCGTGATTTTATAAGTACACAAAATATTTGGTAAAAGTCAAACATATTTCGATATTAGCTTATTTACCTGAAAATTTAACTATTGAAACGCGAAATATATTCAAAGCAGCAGCACTTTTCAGAAACTACAAAGTATGCAGATACAAATAATAACTTGAATTTTTAATTTCAACTAGGGTATGCCCTTGCGATATTGAAATTTGTTCATGACCTACATTCAGTACACAGACTATGCATTCATCACGTGACTGTCCATCGATGGGACCAAACTTCACACAGTACAGAGTGGGTTATACTATGCTATTTCAATAAGCATTTGTGTTCTGTGATAATAAAACAGCTAAATTAAAAGAAATTCAGTTTTAAAAAGGTCCCCCTTTTTGCACGTCTATTTTCCGTTAATTTCTCATAGTAGGCCTTAACAGTGCTGCGTGGCAATATTGACAATTTTAAGTTTTATAACCCTATATTATAAGCTGAAATATTTCCTCTAATTATTGACAGTATTTGAACTTAGTAGTAGTAACTGTTTTCTTGAATAGTGGCTTGTATCTGATTTGTTCTTGATATAACTTTGAAGGATTATGTATTAAGTTCAATGTCATGTTACATTTAGTTTAATTATGAATCTCTACAGAAACACGTAGGCAGATTCATGCATTTTATTTATTTTTCACTGTTGATAGAATATAAGATTTAATCATCTATCTGATAAACCTATGCTTTATCCACGGGTATATGCTTTATCAATAGCACTTCCGGTTTTCACAAGATACTTCGCTTCGAGATTTTATTTTATTGAAACTTTTATTTGTAAAAATCCTTGCCTTCATAAAATGAATGATAAAGAGCAACAATGTCGTTAAAAGCAAGAAAATATATACCATTTCAACTCGTTGGATGAAGCCAGTATCAAATCTCACAAAATAGATATCCTGTATTACGAAAAAAGCACTTTAAGAATTCAACATGATTTCAATCGATTTAAATATCCATTCAAACCACATAAAATGACTGAAACTTTTAGAGTAAATAGATTTAGAATACAATTAAGGGTATCCGATCCTCAGCTTACTCCAAAAATTATTATTTAATTTGAAAAGCGTCAACGTGAGGCCTGAAATTAAAATCTTTTCATGCAACAATCTTTATATTCATTTTTATATGATTCAAGGTTTATGGAAGTCTTTCAACAAGTCTTATAAAAAGTTGATATTTGTACCCACT
>PRKT01002320.1:11184-25775 GCA_003671525.1 Saccostrea glomerata | reverse complement strand
GAAGTTCATTTGATGGAAAACTTTAGCAATTGTCACATTATGTTTTCATAGACGGGATAGCAAAAATTCTAAATTTTGAACACGCTTTACTTTCCATCGGGGCGTGTCAGCATAAACGGTGCCACATCATCAAGTTATACGTCATCAATTTGAATTGACAATCATTCATGCAGTTTTGCAGGGTAATTCTCAAAGTTTTGTTAAAACAAAAGTCCGACTCGCATGAGATAAATAAATAACTTCAATTGTGTGATTTGATATTGGCTTTATCCAACTCTTTGAAATGTTGTATATTAGTATACGCCAAGTTAACTCGTCGGAAAAAGCCAATATCAAATCACACAAAATAGATATCCTCTATATATCTATTTAGCTCACCTAAGTTACACTTCTCTCCTTTATATCCATCTGAACAACCATTTTCACAAACTCCAGTCACGTGGTTACAGGATTCCTTGTAAATGCAGTTCTGGCCACAAGAAGACGTGCAGTCTAATCCATATTTACCTGCAGTACACACTGTCGAAGATATAAGAAAACAAAAAAGACGATAATTGATTAAAGATGATGCATAGATAAAACATTACAACATCATTAATTTTATATGAAGTGCTACATCAGCTTAATTATTATTTTGTCAGACCATTGGCGTGCAGAGCTAAGTACTTCACCACTTGAAAATTAATTAAGATACCTCTGGCACATTTAGTGCCTCTCCATCCTGGTTCACACCCATGATGGCACATACCGGAAATAGGGTCACAAGATTGATAGACACATTTCTCACATCTCAAGGTGCAGTTCTGACCATACGATCCGTTGTTGCAAACTATTTTTAAAGGTACTTAGACACAGATTTGAAGTTAATATTTTCTCTATAATATTACGACTTATATATTTTAATAGCATTTCACACAAAAATTAATTAAAAATCTTATGTCATTTAAATGTTATCAAAACTTTTGGCGGGTTTGATTGACACATCCTTGCACTTTCACAAATTTTAAGTTTATTCTTACTCCTTAGGAAAAGTGGCAATCTTGATGTGTATTAATGAAAAATATTAATACTAAAATCCAGAAAATTCAGAGTAGACATGTTCTTAAGCAAAACAAACACACAATATATTGTCAGTCCGTGCAGATGTGGTGAACAGACTTCGGCGATTTAACGCACCCGATGAATCGTAAACACCAAACAATAACAAGTGTACATAACACGAGTGTGATCGATTCGCAAAACTCTGTACACAACGGAATGACGATACTTGTGAAGTGGTTCTGCTTTCTAACATTTCTACTCTGAATAAAAATATTCTTCTTTATTTAAGTTTTAATATTTCTCATTAATACACATCAGGATTGCCACTTTTCCAAAGGATTAAGAAAAAATTAAAATTTGTGAAAGTGCAAGGATATGTCAATCAAACCCGCCAAAAATATTAAAGTTTTAATAACTTTTAAATGAAATAAGATTTTTAATTATTTTTTGTGTGAAATGCTATTAAAATATATAATTCGTGATATTATACAGAAATATACAAAAAATTTTAACTGCAAATATGTGTCCAAGTACCTTTACAATCTAATTAATTAAATTACAAAACAAAAATCTCCTGAATTTTTAAATTCAAAAACGAGAGTTTATAAGACATTATAAAATAATCATTATGATAAAAAATAATACAGACATTGTTCACAAGTCGGGCCTTGGTACCCGCTGATGCACCCAAAGTTGCAGTTCCCGTTGATATGATGACAGCTTTTTCCAAGACAGGAAGGACTGCATTGTTTCAAACAGTTGTTTCCGAAAAATCCATGGCTACAAACTGAAATATGTTGTAAAATTTAATTACAGGAAACCAAATTTGTTTCTTTAAAACTTCTTTTTTTAATTTTATGAATCGTATAAGAGAAATTTGTTGTAATTTAAAATCAAAAACATAGAATTCAACTCATATTAGGTATTTAAGAATAGCTTTTTGGAAACCCGTAACATTTCATTTAGTATCGCGTAGATACTGCAAGATATACATTACCGTATATTCTGGCTTTTAATTCGTTTTGGGGAGTTGATTTTTGGTCTAAAACTCCATGCCCGATTTAAAACAGAGTCATACAGAGAATAGCTTTTTCAGGACGGTGAAATAAATCATTTTGTGCTTTTTAAGAAAAGAATAAAATAGAACACACGGGTGTTTTTAACTACCTTAAATGGTAGCGTTATTTCAAAAAATATTAATTGAAACCAGGCTAAAATTTAAGTGCATTGGGTTGAGTTTGTCAATCGATTCTGGCACAATCTTGCACCGACTTCTAAGCGAATCATAGGCAAATAGAACCGACTCATAGTAGGATCGACTAACAAGCAAGTGTATACGGTATTAATCCAAGAAAAGTATCATTGTCGTTTCATTCATACGTCAAAAGATTGTCTCGAGATATCATAAATAAGATTACCCTATAACCAAAAAGTTTCGCGAGACGCAAATTTAGCGATTTGTAAATAAAAATTCGTATTAGATTTTCAGCGAGATGTAATTTTAGAGATTTTGAAATAGACACTTTATAAGCGATCTCAGATCTCAGCACCATCGCTAATGATGCCAAAAGAAAATTCTCTGCTTACAAGATATATCTGATAAATGTTTAAATTTTACAAATAATAACAAAAAAAACAATCTCACTCAATATCACTTTCCAAACTAAGAACAGTATTACATAATTATATATTATTAATTTGTAACTCAGCAACTCTTTTGTTGCATACAGGAATCGAATGTCACGGTCATACATGTACATGGATATACACAAACATTCAAAATACATTAAAGTTTAAGTGTTACAAAAATAATCGTAAATGACAAATAATTTTTTTCTATTTCTTTAATTCTAATCATTTACCTGTATTACAAAGTTCTCCCTGGTATCCAGGTTTACATCCGCTGTCACATCTTCCTGTTATGCTGTTGCAGATTAAATTGGTAAGGCACTGACCACTACAGTTGTTTTTACAATCAGGACCAAAGGATCCAGAAACACATGCTGTCAGGAAATGATAACATATAGCTCACTTTATTTTATTTTAATTTCTTCTGTAAAAAATATATTTTCCATTTGCAAATTCTGACATGTGAATATTTATTTATTCAATAATTGTCTGTAGAAAAGGCTTACTTTTGTTACAAAACACACCCATCCATCCGTCAGAACAGCCATTTGAGCAAGTACCATCGGTAGAATTGCAAGTGTAATTATTTTTACAATGTCCAGAACAAGATAACGAACAATCAGCTCCATACTTTCCATTTGAACAGGCTTTTTAAAAAGAGGATTGCATATTTATGTCGATTACAATATCTTAATAATCGAACATAAAAATAAATACATATCTTTCAATCTTGTTATCCCTCGCACAACTAGTTGCAGGGATATAGCATCACTATGTGTATAAGGATGTGTTTGTATGTGAGAAGATCTGCCTGTTATGTGTATTTCGTTGAAATATTTTAATATAATAAGGCATAAAGAAGTCAAATTACCTTGGTCACAATTTATGCCAGTCCAACCACTTGCACATCCAAGGCATGTCCCGTTAGTGACGAAACATAGATCATTTTTGCAATGCTTAGGACATGGAATAATGCAATTATCACCATAGTAACCTCTCTTATCACAACCTAATGCCAACATCTTTCTTTCAATACAGGATACAAGAATACGACCTCGATTACACTTAAAGACCATTTCAATAATAATTTTTATTGTAAATTTATATATTATTTTCATATATCTGTTCATAAAAACTTATATGAACATCGGATGATACATGTCTGTAAATGTACGTTCTACGTATTTGTATGGTACGCCAAATTCACAAAAATGAGATAATCATAGTTTCACAATCGATAAAAAAGGTTTATCGATTGTAAACTATAGTTTACGGACTGTAAACTGTAGTTAACAACGTTAATCTATATTTTACATCTGTAAACTATAGTTAACGCGATAATCTATGTTTCACAACCGTAAACTATACTTAACACCGAAAACTATCATTTGCGATTGCAAAACTTAGATTATCTAATAAATACAGTTTTACGATTTGTAAACTATAGTTTACAAACCGTTAACTATAGTTAACGATCTGATAAATATAGTTTCACGATTTGTGAAACTATGATTAACAACTCTTAACAATAGTTTACGATTGTAACCTATAGTTTACAAACGTGAATCTATGTTTATCAACAAAATCTATTGTTAACGCTTATTACAGACAGATAAACTTAGATTATCATTCGTAAACTATAGTTAAAAACCGTTGAATATAGTTTTACAGATGAAAACTATACTTAACGAATCGTTAACTATACTTAACGAATCGTTAACTATAGTTTACGGTTTGTAAACTATAGTTTACAGTCGATAAACCTAGTTTATCAATTGTGACCGTTAAATATAGTTTTACAGATGAAAACTATACTTAACGAATCGTTAACTATACTTAACGAATCGTTAACTATAGTTTACGGTTTGTAAACTATAGTTTACAGTCGATAAACCTAGTTTATCAATTGTGAAACTAGGTTTATCTCATTTTTGTGAATTTGGCTTGCCATATATTTGGATTCAGACAGACAATGAAGAGAGAACAATGAAGGAAAACTAGCAGCAAAGCAGCGAAGAACAATCATATTTAATGAATATAATGATCTATTATGATCCTTAAAGTCAGTTTGAAAAAGAAACATACATACCTGTTAAAGAGATTGATCAATGTGAAGAAAAAGGAAATAAAAAAGTTCAGCTTGATTAACTTTACTCAGACGATTGGTAACTACATACCCATTTTGTTCTTGCTAGTTCATGTATTGTAAAATTATAAATTGCGTAATGATCAATTAATTTTGTTTTGTTAAATGAATGAATTTTTAAGTGTACGTACATATCTAAATTTCTGGTCAAGAATGTTGAATTATATAAAGTTTATGTTTAATATTTATTTATTTTTGGATTGCAAGATGGGCTTATATTTTACTTCTTTGCTGAATGTTATAAAACACACAAATTTTCTTTTAAATTAAAGAAACATTGCAGTTTCATGAGACCCGTTTGTTTTTTTTACTTGGCAATGCAAATATTTTAGCTTATTAAAAAAAAAAGTTTGTTTTTAGCGATAAACAACTAGTTAAGGTTGTGATAAAAATAATTAGGAAAATTCACTTACCTAGAACGACTAAATTGCATAATTCTATAAACGTGTACTTTTCATTGACAAACTGAATGTATCGTCCAAAAGAGGCACAAGTGTGTTCCGTAGTTAATGATGGAGGATAAGACCCGTTATGTTTGAAGCATAAATCACCACTTCTTATGGCAGGAGAATTTGATACATAAATGGAATATCCTGATAAACGGTCTTGTTGTCTTGATCCTTGAAAACGAAATCAATAAAATGACTATAGGACAATGACAAAAGAAAAAAAGTTCTATTAAATGAATTCTTTAATATAACTTTCATTATATTTGTTATATAGACACTGCCTTCAAATTAACATTTACTTAAGTCCTCAGTATATAATCGGAAGGAAAAGTTTATGGCGTATATTGATTTTGTTTCTCGAAGATCAACTATCCACCATGAATTATATTCTCTTTCTGTCCTAGTGCATGTTTCCATGTTGCCATCCACAGCCATACGTGAATCGAATGATCCCTCTGGACATCTCATACAAATAGAAGTTGTACTTTGATTCGTGGACTTTTTTCGAGAAAGATCATCTAAATAAATAAGAGGCTCTATTTGAAAAATAACATAGGGCATAATCCCTCAGAGCACATGGCTGTTTAACTTTGGGTTGCAAGATTGTTTGTTGTAATTGAACTTATCAAAATACTCCAAGATCGTATATAAACACAAAATGATCAGTTTGATACGTGTACCTACCATACCCGTTTGCAGAGAATATTCCAGTTAATACGAATATGGACTTCAGATGATTCATAATTATTGGAATATTTAATGAATATATATAATTATAAACACGTCAATACAGATTTATTGATATAATTTTAATATGTGTATGTTTAGATAAGAATGAACAAATTCCTATTTCATGTATAGTAGAAGTTTATCCAATGAACTATGGAGGCGGAGCCAAATTTCATTTAATGTACACGCCCAGTATTCATGCGTAATAGGTCTTGTCTTACAGATACTTTTTTCTAGTCATTTTTGGGGGATCAGACATTATCATATTTTACATAACTGATAAGCAAAGCTTTTGAATCTGATCCCCCTTCTTGTTTGTTTAATTGTTCACATTTATACCGTCATTTTAATAAATGACATTATTCATCAACATGAAAGTGTTTTATTTGACTTTTACAAAACTAGCAAAAACAAGCTGCGGTGATCTTGCCTATAAGCATTAGAAGACATAAATAGGTTTCTTTGTAAAACACCCCAAAGAGAATTTTTCACGCATACATATTGGGGAGCTCTCCTTCGGCAAGTGGTGGCGTCTTTATATGAATGAACAATTCTCGAGAAGGATGAAATAATATTTTGATTTCATTATATTTAAAAGCTTTCTAGTATATATTTTTCAAAGGTGGCTATGATTCATTTGAACAGAATGAATTATTTTTCACGCTATTCTAAGCTTTACTTTACAGTCAATATATCTATACAAAATTTACAAACAAAATATTGACTATTCAAAATGTTTTATCATTTTTTTTCGGTCTCTGATGCACATCTTTCCGATACCAAAACGTTATTAAGACCTTACATTCTTGATATCTCTTTAATAAAAATTGACACTTTTTTCAGATGCTGCATCTGAATATTGCATGAATATATTTATAATATCAGACGTGGTATCAGGTGCCATAGGGGAGTGAGCATCCCCTGCTGACCGGTCACAACTGGTGTATGCTCCTTTTCATGACCGATAAATAACAAAAAATCCGTCGACAATATTGATTCGGTGCGTAATTAATGACTTACAATTAGAATAACATTTTCAGTCAGCATTTAATTTAATTAATGATGGAAAATATTTGTTTAAAATGTAGCTTTCTAAACATAAAACATTAATGATGACTTTAGATGAGACTATTGATATTATATTTTTGTTTCATTCATCTGTTTGCCAGTAACCTACAATAAATTTTTTGCAAGTAGAGCCTGCTCTTACGCATCGAAGGAACTGAGATATATATTTATACCGTATGCGGGTGATATGTACATGTAATGCTACAATTTAAATAAATCATAATAATAAAAATGTTTAAAGGAGGAAAAATAAAAAGAATTGAAACTTTTTTTTAATCTATAGATATTTTTAAAAAAAAATATACCGTACGGTACGGTATATCCGATTTTTCTCGCGCGTTGAAATTTTGCAAAAAAAGGATACATTTGTACAGTTTTCATTTTGCGTAGATTATTTTTAACGATTAAAGAATTTTTAATGGAAATGTTTGTATATCGCATTATAGCTAACATAATTTCTGAGTATTTTATATTTTGCAAATTAAAAATGATCGAACAAAAAGTAAAAAATATATCATCGCAAAAAATCATCCTAGTTTATAATTACATAATTGGTTGTATTTTAATTCAAATAGGGTTCTATTTGATCAGTAAGAATTATTGATATACGAAAAATGCGTCCATTGTTTCGGTGATAATAATTTTATCTGATAATTTCTGGGTTGATAAGAAAACGCCCAGCAGGATAAGTCGAAAGAGGAGTCCTATGTTTTCTCAATTTAAAATCAAAATAACACTCGATGAAGTGGAGAAAACAGGCCCATTTCTTTTAATTTTTTTAATCGTATCTACAAATTCTACAAAAAAGCAACCTGTTCTATATACATGTATATAAATAAGATCCAGTGCAGAATTTAACTAAATGAATGTACCATGTGATCCGCTGGGCCATTTCGCCATTATGTTAATAACTTTTAAGTTGATATCACAACCCCTTGGATATTAATTGATTGGCTATGTATATATGTTCAACAACACTTGGAGATTTATTTCCTGTGTGTGTTCCAATAATGCACTTAATCTTATCTTGCATAATTAAGGAATCACTGGCTAGTTAGGAGAGTATGACAGGGCATCAATAATAGTGGGAAACATGGGATAATTTGCATGTTTCCCACTATTGTTGATGTCCCTTGCATACTCTTCTAACTATACAGTGATTCCTTATATTTCCATTTCATTGTGAAATAAAATTATAGATTTAGACTTAGAAATGTAGAGATAGATTTAATTTACACAAGGACTTCCATGCGGATTTCAATAGTCCTCGCCTACTGACGCCAGACACAATGAATCCGCACGAGGTTTACATGTATATTTGGCCTCCTTAGCGTCAAGAACAGAGACAGATGCGCAAGAGAGAGGCATGCGTTTAAAACCTTCTTAGCTCCTGACCTATCGACTTGCCTAATGTACATTCCAGTAGAATTGTCAAGAAATCATCTCCGGTAACTTTCAAAGGGTTATCACAGAGAAAAAAAATTAGAAATGAAAATATTTACTATTAAACTGGATTCATTCATGTTGGTCAATCCATTTGAAGTAATACGATCTCTTATTTGTTTACTGGCCACATCAACAAGACAATGGGTTATATCTTTTAATATTTTGCGCACACTCCGTCTTGAAATTTCGTTCTTGAACATCTCCAAAAACTGCTCAGAAACTGACATTGACATAAAATCGTTACACAACCATTACCTGCAGTGACATAGGTAATACATGATATCTCAGAGAAGGAAGTTTCGAAAGATAATAAAGAAGAAAAGGTATAAATATAATCAAAGCATATTAAATCTGACATATACAAGTACATGTATGTAGCTGCAGAACTGTAGCTCTCCGAAAAAAAAACTATTTTGACAGAGCGGAGGGCTACAGTGCCACCCATTGAAAAAAAATGTATATTTATTGCGCACAAAAAGTTACGCTTGCTTCTGAATTAATTCTATCAAATTCTTATCTCAGTTGCAAAAAAGCTAGATTTCAAACAAATCCTTATTCCTCTATCAAGTACTTTCGAGGTTGACATCTGCACGAAGCGTGTTGGATCGAATTATTCTGCAAATTATAAGGAATGTTTGTTGTGGAAACAGTGAAAGAGTATGTTAAGAACACACGGTTAGTAATATTTGAGAGGACAGTTTTAAAACATACTTTAATTGTCAGAAATAAATTGAAATACAGTGCACTTTTTTGTGCGCAATAAATACACGTTTTTTTTTCAATGTGTGGCACTGTAGCTCTCCGGTCTGTCATTTTTTTCTGGAGAGCTACAGTTCTGCAGCTATCATATAATATTATGCACATTATATCAAATAAACTGAGAAGTAAAAACAAATTATAGTGCCATAAGATAAAATTATTTATTAATGCTGCAAATATGCTGATTTAAAAGACGCCAAAGAATTACAGGTTCTAACAGAGTCGGGCAACTGATTCAATAATACTGCAGTTGACTTAAAAAGATCGTTTTAATATTCAGTTCGTGTTTTTGAAATATCAAAAGGCCATTAGCACTAATTTCTGTGGTCCTTGACGCCATAACTGCACCTACAGAATACTTTATCCCTAAAGTTTATACAATGTACGATATCTAATAACTCATCTTTTTAACATTCTGACCCAACAATACAGCAAATATCGACTTCAAATGTCACTGACCAACAGATTATCATGTCAACAACACAGCTGAATTGTTTGGTTTATTTATAGTCGAAAAAATTCTAAATTAATACCTGATCTAAGAATCATAAGTGCATCTATTTTGTACAGAACGCTTTACTTAGAAAAAAACTGTATCAGATCAATTGATGGATTTGAAAGTATTTGAAAATAGGATTGATTTGAGTTATATTTACATGTATAGGGCTTCAGCGGAAAATCATATGTTTTCCTACCTGCACATTTCATTTTAAGTGTTGTCAAACCGGATGATTTAAGTAACCTTGTGCTCGCTTACTTTTCTGATCGAGTAACTGGGTACTCGGATGGTTTTTCTTTATACCTCAAAATATGCGTTTTCACGTTACATTTACTATAAACACTGTACATAGTGTATGTAAATGTAAATAATATATATGTAATAATTCTTTTATAGCGATATATATCAAACGCAAATGTACTGCATATGACCTTTATTTATTATTCTAAACACTCGATATCTTCTTAATCGTCCTGTTATAGTTGGCTGTTTTGGTAATACCCTGGAAATTCGTTTGCTTCAGAGTTTAATGTGCCTCGCGTGTATATATTAATTCCATTCCACGCTAATTTATAATCCTTGATCCTTGGGAATGAAAGCCACTAATAAGATAAACCGTGGAATATTATTCAAAACAAATCGATCGTTTTTGAAATTGCAAAATAAAATTAACGACATTTACACACAAAAAAACACAACATTTTTCGTTCTGATTTTCTATATGCATGTTCAAAATTTCTACCGAAAGTACTAACCGATACTCGTATCTTTCGATGGTCAACTGGTTAACAGTTACTCGTTGACAACACTATATATAATAAAGAATCATGGATCCTCATTTCAATAAAGAGCAAAATACGGCTTGTTTGATAAGCGCAATCTTGCAAAGCAACTGCATTGCAATCCACGTCTGTTTTAATATTCAAATAACCAGATTTTAACCTCATTGAACATGTACTTGACGAAAAGGATAAGAAGGGGATAAGGACAATAACATTCCAGTCTCTGCAATGGCTGTCCAAAGCTCTAAATTTAGAGAAGGTTGGCATTTCCAGACAGCTTTTTATATACTAGATATGAAGAGATTATACAAGACAATGAAGGCCGTGAAAACAACTATTCTGAGTCTCTGCCTAGTTAGCCCAGTAGCAGAACTGTCAAATTGTACACAGACAATCAGAACCTTGAAAAATTGTATACTCATTGAGCATGAAGATATTGCTTATATTTTTCTGTTTGTCTTCACTATTTTTAAAGAGGTTGCATGGTTACTATTGTAATTGCAAAATGTTTGAGAATGATGATTGGTACATTTCATACACAATTCCAATTTTCAACGGCAAATAGGGTTCCTACAACGTAGATTCGTTTTCTGATTGTAATACCTGCAATGTCGAAAATGTATAGCATACTGTGGACCCCGGGTACTATTGGAGTTGTTTGTTTGTAGATATGATGACATTTCAGCTTTTTGCTGGTCCTGATTCCTCTTCCATAAGTCCATTCTATATTTTCTACCTTGTTTCAAACTGATTCATTTGTTTCATTTGGGATCTATATCTGGCTCAGGCATTTGAAAATAATCAGGGTTTTATCAAAACGTGAATACCGTAGTTTGAAAAAGAATAGACACAGAGTTTCATAACTATTAAAATTAAAATCAGTTTTCTTTCATCTCTTGACCATTCAAGAAAGAGAGAAATCTTCTGTTAGACACAAAGATAAACTTTAACTTATTCATACGACACTATGGTAATAAGTGCTTATGATTATTTTTTTTATTTCTGTCTTTGGTATTGGAAGATAATCAGATTTTCATGTGTCGCTCAAGAAAAGTCCAGTTCATTTGAAATATTTTACTTTTTAAATCAAATGGGGTGATTTTTAATGAAGAAATTCATTTTTGAATTTGGAAAAAAAAATTAAAGTGAGCGTTTGATAGCAAATCTTAACGAGCAGAGATAAGTGTTTTGGACGAATCTGAGAAAAGTTCATTTTTACCCTGTTGTACATTTTGAAGACATCGGCAAAAAGACAAATCTCGAATAAATTGAAAACCAAGCTGCATAGAGGAGTTTTCATTATCTCCTGTAATTAAAAAGTCAAAGTTACTTAGAAATATATTCAAAAAAATCATCCTATGATGTTTTTCGCGCGTAAGAGGAGCATAACTTTTGCAATAATTCGTCATACCTATAGTTTCCTCCTTAAGAAGAACTCTTGGCTGACAAATCTAAGGGACTCCACTAGGAAATTATTTATAGAATTCAAGACCAGATACACTTTTTTCGTGAAATAGCTTCAGGTCACTAAAAAACTACAGCCTGAAGCTTAACTGTTTTCTATCCTTACGAACCTTTAATCGAGATCACATCATGCAATAATATAATAACCAAATAGAGGTTCAAACCTATATTGCAACTTTAGAAAAAAGTCCTTTTAAAATAAATTATAGCTTTTGTATAAAAAGTGGGAACTATACATTAAATCGTAATGAAAGAATACAATTCGTATATTGTAGGGGGAAAATCAAGAGAGAATTTTTCCAAAATCTGTGCAAGACTCGTAAAAATTGTCAATATTGGGCGGAGCTAACAAATAAAATTATTTCTTTTTTGCTCCGCCTTCTTAATATAACAAGCTGTACAAAATGTTCAATTTGTGTTTGTGCATACCATCATGTAAAGCTTTTGTGGTCATTAGCATTCTATATTTTGACCATGACATTTATTGGGATAAGTTTCATTTTAACTGGGATTGTCTCTTCACTTGGCTACAGTATGTGTTGTAATTCTTTTTATCTCAAAGAGTCGAATGAATTATGTACTTTGTTGCTTTTTAATGTAGCTATTTATTCATTTAGATAATCTTTCTCAAAAAAAGTTTACGAATCAAAGTACAACATCCATTTGCACCGGATGTCCAGAAGGATCATTCGATTCCAGTATGGCTGTAGATGATAACATGGAAACATGCACTAGGGCAGATCAAAAATCTAAACCATGGTGGATGGTTGATCTTGGAGAAACAAAAGCAATATACGCCATAAACTTTTCCTTTCGATTATATCGTGAGGACTTAAGTAAGTGTTTCTTTGAAGGACGTTCCGCATGATAATTTTTTTATGATTGCTTTAAAGTCATTTTATTGATTTCGTTTTCAAGGATCAAGACAACAAAGTCGTTTATCAGGATATTCCATTTATGTATCAAATTCTCCTGCCATAAGAAGTGGTGATTTATGCTTCAAACATAACGGGTCTTATCCTCCATCATTAACTACGGAACACGTCTGCGCCTCATTTGGACGATATATTCAGTTTGTCAATGAAAACAAAACTTTTATAGAATTATGCAATTTAATCGTTATAGGTAAGTGAAAATATTTAAGAATTGACATTTTTGTCATCGCAAAGATCTTTAATGATTTATAACAATAAACATACATAAAGATTAAGTTAATGCATTTTCATTACCTTTGCTGGGGATAACATCTTTACCAAAAAAAAGTCCTTTGTTGTACCTAGGTTCCGTATCTCCATATAATGTTTTTGTCTATGTACCAATTTACTGACCAAATCTCAAGGTCCCAATTCATACATCAATATAAAAAAGATACTTGGTGTTTTACTTTCCCATAAAAAGTCTCAACTCAGAGCTAAGTTCAGGTATTAAAATCGGGTTTCGTAAAATTGTAATATTTCTTGATTTTTGAAGAAAATGGTTTATTTTAGCACATAGAGCAAAGAATGAAAATCACCACCGCACGATAAAAAAATACATGGATTTTAATCTTCTGTTTTAGTGCTTCCATTATATAATTCATTATTATGACAAGAAGTTATGGTATGAATGCATATACATTGTATAATGTTAACTAACAGCTTAAATTTTGGACAATCTAAAAAACAGTAAAAGTAATATTGACGCTATTAAGGATATCATAATACATGAATTAGCAAGAAGATAATAGATATGCAGTTACCAAGGGTCCACGTAAACTTTAGAACTTTTTTTCAACTCAAACTGATCATTTTCCTTCTCTTCATATTCATCAACTAGTTGATCAGATGGAGAGTCACGTGACATGGACGACACTGGACGTGTTTTTTGTCGCTCCGTGTTTTTTGACCATTTCTTCCGGATTTAAGTTGGAATTCTTTAATTTCGGAAGTCTTGTGTGATTTTGTGAGGTTGTGAATGTTAGTTTTTGGGATTTACCAGCAAAACCACATTGTAAAAAAGTTTGATTTCTTGTACATATGTTTATTGATTTCTTCTGTGATATCATCTCACCTGTTTACCTGTACATTTCACCTGGCGATGGCAGAGAGTGATTTCGATTCGGTTGACAGAACATCAAAGCCGTTATACTTAAAGAACAATGATCTTCGGGCTTCCTTAAAGAAACAGATCACTGACTTTGATCTTATTGACCCAATAAAAAAAGAAATCGGTGATGAGATACTTTGCGTGCAACTCGACCGCAATCTGTGGAGAATCTACCTCAAAAGCACAGAATGTCGACATAAGCTCCTAACCCAGGGTATTGACATCAATAGCGTAGCATACCAGTTCTATGACACTAACCCATACACCTCAGGAGCTACATCCGTATCTCAAAAAACCCTAAAACTGAGGATATGTGGTCTCCCTCTCTCTGTGGCAGATTCCGCGGTACAGGAATTACTTAACAAACTCAATGTCAAATTAACAAGTAAAATTCTGTACGAAAAAATCCGCCATCCAGAGACAAACCGGATGACAAGTATCCTAAATGGAACAAGGTTCATGTATATTGAGCCTCTTCCAGACGGAAAATATCT
>PRKT01002319.1:0-25810 GCA_003671525.1 Saccostrea glomerata | reverse complement strand
TTCAGATTGCAGACACCAAAACTGAACCTGACCAAGGTATAATGCTCTTGAATAGTAAGTCTGTTCAACAGGGTAAGTGAGTAACTAGGTAAGGATTCAATGTTGTACAGTAATATGTAAATAAACCATGTATATGCACTGTTAGGTACATGTCTAAGTATTTGTCTCTTGTTGATAACAATCAAAGGACCATTGGTGTGTCATTTTAGGTGAAAGGCTATTATACAGCATCAGTTAAAAAAAATTAAATAAATAAATAGGGATAGGGGATAGGCGAAATTGAAAAACACAGTCCTTTAGAATAGGGGCAACCACTGTTCATGAATTGGGGTGCTAATTAGAAAAAAGGGGGGATGCAGGTAGATGAAAATCTCAAGGGTACAAGTGGTAAACTAAGGGTCCACTCCACTTACTAATCTTTTCTAAATCCTCTATTAGTTTGCAGTGATATTTGTTTGTTAATTGTTCTAATTTGAACTATATGTTGATTACTGACTTTCATGATATGAATTGGTTTTGTTTGAATAGTATATAAATGATACCACATTGTACTCTTAGTCTCTTACAGTATTCACTGTGGAGGTAATGATCCAGATAAGATCGGGGGGGGGGGATAAAACTCATTATAAGCTAAAACAAAGAAAAAGAAATCCTAAGTACGTGTACAAAATTTCCCAAATTCAAATTATTTGGTTTCAGGTCCTTTTTGTTTAGAATGGAGGTATGTTCAATACAATCAAGCAACGCAAATGGAGAGATCCTGTGTTTGTTTTAATAGAGATGTTGCTAAACATGACCTTGGTTTGTGTGTTTGCCAGAAACTATACAGGATATATCCTCCTTTTGGTTCTGAAATGGTGTTTACCTCTGGGGGGATACTTCCAGAAAAAAGTTAGAATCAGTCCATCTGGAAGGAATTAAGTAGGGAAGTTCAGTATTGTCGTGGGTCAGTTGACTTGGTGCTCCCTTGTGGGGTGACTGCAAACGTTTACTCGTTTGCAGCCATTTGGCGTATGCGCACACTAAAGTCAACTGATATAATAACTAAGCACTATTAATGGGAAATAATTGTTGACTAATGGTTGACACTGATCGAGTGAAAATGTTGTGCTGATGCAAACTGCATTGCTGTGTGACTGGGTTTGATAAATTGGAGAAAAACTGCATTTTGTATTTAATAATTATTGCAGATTGTGTATGTAAACAGGGACCTATATACTTAGTATATAGGTCCCTGATGTAAATTAGTAAAGATTAACTAAGTAACCGTTCGCGGATTACCCGGGGCGGTCAATTTGTTTATATATTTGCTGATTTTGATTGATGATTGATTGATTGATTTGTTGTTGATGTTGAAGTGGGTCTGCCAATGTTGTGTTGATTTGTGCGTCGACCTACGCATAATGCTACGACAATACTCACCACATACAAATAAATGATTATTAACTTTTGGTGGTGTTGAATTTTCTCTATATAAATAATATTATTAATAATGTTCAAATATTAATAGCGATATAACATTGTGAAAAAAATAAAGAGGGACAGACCTTTTATCATCAAAATTATGTTTTCCTTGTTTTTTGTATACAGATTAAGTTCCACTTCTCCAATGATGCTAAAATTCTTCGTGCATTTAAAGGAGTCCAAATATTTACCACAGAAATGTAAATCACATGTGAGATGGAAACAATCTAGAAATATATATAAAAAAAAGTTAATTGTAGAACTGAACATTTTATTCTTTTTTCAGTTAAATAATCAAAATCATTTTTTAAAATTGAATTAAGTTGAAATAACATCTCTTTGACATAAAAACATTTTATTTCTTGGAGAAAACATAAATTCACTGAGTTTACATTGTATTGTGATCATTGTTTAAACAGCATGTTACTTCATATGAATAAAATGGTCAACCAAGATCTGAAAAATATTATATCTTGAAGAAGGTCTAGCTAAAGATAAAGATAATCTATGATTTATTTCATTTAACGTTTACAATGATAGAGAAATATGACTTTACTGTACGTGCATAGTGGAGGCCTTATATGCATGCAAATCTCGTGCGGCTGCATGACTTTGTGTTTGACGTCAGTGGGCGAGAACTTTTAAAATTGATCACATGGGAGGCCTCGTATAATTTAAACCTACATGTATTAGTCTACATTTTAAAAACGTAAATCGATTTTATTTTTAATTCTATTTCACAATGAAATGGAAATATATAAGGAATCACTGTCTAGTTAGTATAGTATGCTCTGGCATATAATATATTATCAAATCTAGCTCAAAATAAAAATAATGTATATTTTTAATGCATTTTAAGCTTTCGGACAGCCTTATCATAACTGCACATTTTTTTATTAATGAATAGCGTATTATCATATCAATTAAATTTATTTTTATTTATTCTGAAACAGATGTCTCTCTGAAGTGCATTCAATTATATGATGAAAGATTGATGAATGATATTATGTTTTAGATATGAACTAAACTAATATTGTCCAATTTGTAGGTTCATATCCATAATTGTTTTTTTAGCATATTGTTCGACAGATGTTCTCGATTCATTTGAAATATTTATCTATATAAGTGAGAACAAAAAAACTTGCACTTGCGAGGGAAAAATTTACTGGTCTATTGACTGCTCAGACATTAAATAATTGTTTTATTACCTAATTTTATTTTCCGTATTAAGTGTTCACAATTGTATGTTCAGTACAGAAGATTCCCGTGCCATATTGTAAATTTATACCTATATATGGTGCATCTGTAATTTTAATTAAAGATTGATTGTGTAGATATTGTTTGCATTCCTCTCGAAAAATTTTCACTCTTATGGAGACGCCACCATTTCCCGGTGAAGAGGGACCTTTTTCGTGCCAGCAGAGCACCTACTTCTACACGGGACCTCGGTTTATAGGTCTCACCGAAGGATCGGTCTCAACGTCCCACAGTATCAATTAAAGTAACTCTCATTAGATAAAATACCCGACCATTGAAATCATACAATTTTAAAAACCAATGTCGAAAGATCAAATTAGATGATTGTTTACCATGTCTGTGCATTGTTACAAACAACTAAATTCGAAACCCGGATCGTTATTTTTCCGAAATACGTTACCGGTCAATAGAACGCGCAATCTATTGACCGGTCAATAGAACGCGTTTCTATTGACCGGTCAATAGATCGGTTTGAAAAGATAAGAAAAACTGAAAACAAATACAGAATAGATGAAAATATTAAATCTCAAATAAAACAAAAAAAATTCACTTGATTTGGTAATAAATAAATTTATTAATCAAATGAACATGCGTATTGTGTACAGATTTTTTGTTACTAATGCCTAACAGTTAATTTACTGCAATTAGGGTCTAGACCTGACTGGATATATAAATTAGATGAGATACTTCAAGATAATTACGAATGAAATTTTTAATATAATATTACTTTATACTTTAATGGTTTATTAGATGAGAATCTCTATTTCACATCCCTCCTGTCCGTAATTTTTAGAATCTGTCTTGTTAAATGAGATATGGGAAAAGAAGAGATATCAAGTTCAAAATTCCATCTTAACAATATAAATGTAAGCAGAGTAATAAAGGACCTCCAAGATTATCAGAGGTTAGAGCAGGTACCGTGGAGGAGTAGGCATCCCTTGTAGACCCGTCACATTGGCAGTGTGCTCTTTGTTATAATCGGGCAAATATCAGTGGACCACAATCATTGTTTAGATAACGGGCTTAAGTATGAAAAAGTATGAAAGCTTAAGACTTTCGATTTTTTTTTTATTTTTCAGTACATGTATTAAGGAGGTTGGCTTTTCTAATTTATTTTTTTTTATTTTAAACTGAAATTTTACAAAAACAAACCTAATTTATTGGTTTATACTCTTGGCATTATCATGCAACAGTTGACGAAAACAGAACTTTAGATTCTGATTTGAAACATTATACTCTTTCGTCAATACAAATTCCATACAATGTCGATACAATGGTATTTCACAGTGAGTTTACGTTTTTCAGACACAATTTTAGGTTATTATTTTCACACTGAATTGTCGACGGCCTATTCCGTGATAGTTACCTCATTCGAACAGAACACTTCTTTGCTAAATTATTATCATTAGAAATTAATCATTTTAATTTGCTTGGAATTAAACCAGCTTAGATGAACTCTACATCGTAGATGTTCGATAAACCATTAATGGGAAATTGTCAAACTTCTTAAATCTGTGAATGAATCAAGTTAGCATACGAACTTCTTAGAAATGAAATGATAAAAAAATTGCCAGTTATAATATTTGCCAATATCCTAATGCAATGCAATTGTTTTTAGATATAGACTTGACACTTACCTTCACGATCTGTTCTAAAACACCGTCTACAATGGAAAAAAGCAAGGTAAGTGATAATACTAAGATATCTCACATACATGTAATGATTTAAATTAAGTAAAACAAATTTATTAGTGTCCCAGGACTTTGCATAGTTTTGAGTCAGTCCAATAAAGGATTTTTTTAAAGTTAACCCTATGCATTTATCTTTTTTATTAATTCGAGAAAAACTTAGAGGAGTTTGGAAACACAATGTCTTTGAAAAATATTTTTTAAATTGTGCTCTGTGGTGCTATTCACCTTGATTGCTTCATAAAAACTTCTTGTAGGCATGCTTAATTTATACATTTTATTTTGATGACAGCTTAAAAACTTACGACTTTTCAACTTTATACACAACCATTCCCCACGATTTATTTAAATCCATGCTTTTAATATCATTGACAGTTGCTTTATCTATAAAAATGGAACTCGTAAAAATACTTACCTGGTCATTTGTCATTTGCAAAATCATTTTTTTTAAAAAACATTCTGACTGCACACACAAGTACTCTGAAGTTGACATCAAAAAGATGCTTGAGTTTCTGATTGACAATATCTATGTGGATTTTGGAGACCAGGTTTTCCATCAATCTTTTAGAATTCCCATGGGTACGAATTGCACTCCGTTATTAGCAGACATATTTGTGTATTCATTGAAGCAGAATTTGTGCAAAATCTTAAATGTGAAAAGAGAAAACACTTGCTGTGGCTTTCAACTCGACGTTCTGATATATATCGGCTATAGTCAATTAACAATGGTAATTTCCATTCGATACGATATCCTGGTGAGCTTGTGATAAAATATACTACAGAGTCTGACACATCTGTTTCATACTTGGATAATTTTCTTGAAAAGAACATTAATGGTAATCCAACAAGCTCTATGATAAAAGTGATGCCTTTGAACTTTTCTATCGTCTTCTTCCTTTGCATGCCTGCATGTCATAGGGAGACAAGGCCTCGGTAAGTTACCTATATATCTGTATACAAGGATTACCTGAAGATGTGCGTCTGTGTCATAGGAGACGAGGCACCCTTACTTATGCAGCAATATACCTTCACCACCTGTATACGGAGTTTATATATCTCAGTTGATTCGATACGCAAGAGCATGCTCTTTGTATTAACAAATTCTAAAATTAGGTAAATTATTGACAAACAAGTTCATGAAACAAGAATATTAGCAGTCTCGTTAAAAGTCATCATTTCGTAAGTTCTATGGTCGATACAATGACCTTGCCAGCAAATGCAATTTATCATTGTGTCAAATGCTGACTGAGTTTTTCTTACTAATTGTTAGTCCATTATATATAAACTGAATTGATGACGGATTTTTCCCCTATTTCCCGATCATGAGAAGGAGCGCACGGGGGTTGAGACCGGTCGACGGGGGATGCTCACTCCTCCATGGCACCTGATCCCACCTCTGATGTTTTGGAGGTCCGTGTTTGCTCTGTTTTGTATTGTTTTATGGACTTCTGATCTTGAATACTGTTCGTTATCTCCATGCATCTGTTTCATGAGGGGAATGTTCAGAGTTAAAATTTTAAATTAATTCCTTTAAACATTTATTATTATTAAAGCTACATGCATGTAATTGCTTTTAGAAAAAAGAAATTCTAAAATTCACTTATCTAAAACAATTTATTCTATATTAAATAAAACGCAACGACATTAAACACAATTGTTTAAATATTGATTTTTTAATGTCGTCTTTTCATTGAGAATGAAATATTCAAAGCCTGTACATACATGTTTTTCTAGACGAAGTATGTAATTATTTAAAGCCGAACTTCATTTTCCTCAAAGAAAGGCATGTAAATAAACCTAAAAAAATTTGAAGGCAGTTTAATGATGGTAGATTGTAATTTTTCGTAAAATAGAAATTTGAATTTGCAGTTAGTTCCAACAAGGAGGGCAATCTTTTTCATGACTTTCCGTGCACGTGGATGCTATGTTTTTTCTTCCCCTTTACGATGTCGTTAAGAGGACAGAAGAAGAGAAAATATAAAAGCTGAAAACTACTCATAAAAAGGCACCGTCAGCAGGAATATAAACTCTTCGATTTCGTTACACTAGATTGCACACTTGCAACTTGTGGCAAACAAGGAGAATTTCTTTCGTGGTCATAGACTTAATGCGCTTATTCCTTGTTTTATATGCAGGTGTATGTAACACACTGTATGTAAATGATGCATTTCCATGTTTATTTGATGTTACCTTTCTCCTGACTTAGAATAAAATGTGTAGATTTTTCTAATGATTTTATTACGACATCAATGTTATATGTAAGCCCACAACAGTGAGACCTGTAGCAGTTACTTTGAACTGTTAGGAAAGTGGTTGTCGGAATAGCAGCTATGAAAAAAAATATGGCAGACGTTGCATTTTACGAGCATGTTGAGATTTTAAAAATACTGGCTAGCTATGGAGGGACAATTTTTTTCTGCTAATAGTATGATACAGAACAGAAACTGGATTAAACAACTTGAAAGTTTTGTTAGAATGATTGATACGTGAATCACACGACCTAGTCTGGCGTGAACGTAGAGCATGAATTGAGCTTGGTGATGTGCAAGGAATAAAACAATGTTCTTATGATTATTAAACTCAAAATGTTCATTTTTTTCCTATTAGAATGTTGCTTTTACTTTTTAGACCCTTCTTATTACTTTGGTCGTGTATGTTGCACATCTACAAGCTACGTCCACGACAATTGGGTCCAACGATACTCGTAAGTCTTCAAGATCTTTTGGAAAAAGATGAAAAGAAAGAAATATGTTTTAAGCATCGTAAGAATAAAAAATATCGTCTGGGAAATTCACATTCATTATTTTATCTTAAACTGACTGTTTTGTCTTGTTCATCAGTGAGTCGACTACGTGGCAAAGGGGTTCTAAGAGCGATTACTCTTGAGTCGCGGGTTTGAAACCCAATGCTGGAAGTGGGGTCTTTTCGTATGAGACTATATTTATATATATTTTTGATATATTTATTTTCGAAAAATTATAGTTAGATGACAAGTATATTGTTTCAGGCGTTGACTGCATTCCTAACCCATGTCAAAATGAAGGGATTTTTACATTCAAAATGCTAAATGGAACATCTGGGACACAAAGTGAACCTATATTTTCATGTACCTGTCCCGAGGGCTTTTCCGGGATAGTATGTCAGTGTAAGGCATTTTATGATTTTTTTTAGAATATTTTAAAGCATTTTTTATTCATTGGAAATCATTGTTTTTATCTATAAAATTAATTTTTTGTAAATATCTGAAGAACCATTTAAAAACAGAAATCACTCATAAACAAAATGATTAGTTGAGTCTTGTGCACCTTTTTTTTTATTGGATATTAAATTAAATTGCTATCCATTGTTAAGGGACTCCGACCCTTGGCCAGGAAGGACAACTCTTTGATTTATAATTTAGTTAAAAAGTCTTTAAATGAAGCTTGAAAATTAAATCTTTTCATGCAAACATTTTCATTATATGCCTCTCATTGTGCTTCAAGGTTCTTTGCAAAGCTTATATCAAGCTTTTTTTCAAGCTTCATTTTAAGACTTTTTGAATTAAATTATAAATCAAAGAGTTGTCCTTCCTGGCTGAGGGTCAGTGTCCCGTAACTGAGAATCCCTTATATTTAGATAGTTTTTCCTTTAGTAAATGTATGTGACAGTCATGATTGTCAGAATGGGAATTGTGAGGCAGACAAGTCCAGTACACGAGGATACAAATGCAGCTGTAATGAAGGCTATACGGGGGAGAACTGTGAAGTGAGGGTAAAGCGTTTATTATAATTTGAAACAAAGCAAAAATCGCCCACGTGAGGCAGTTGCTAGAGCGGTTGTTCTAGAGTCGCAGAGAGCGAAGTTGATAGTGATCTCGCGGGTTGGAATCTCACTGTGGGACGTATTGTCCGGTCCTACTGATGAGACCGTAAGAAACTAATGTCCCGTGTCGCAGTAGCCACTGGCACTTAAAAGACCCCTCACTGCTCAATGGCCATAATTGCCGCGTATAGGTCAGACTTTGTAGCCTTCCACCGACAAGTGAAGGTGTCTCCATATGAGTGTTTTTTTGTAGAGGAACAACGAAAAAAAACAAGCAAACAAACGTTGCAAGTACGGAATCCCAGTGGTGTACAACGATTCTTCCGATGGTAAAATCCACCTCTGACGTCATTCTTTTGTTTGAGCGCTCCATTACTTTTAAGGAATTATGAAAATTTTTATTGCCCATGGTAAGAATGGAACCAGGTACCCTCCGCTCAGTAGTCAGGTAGTCATTTCACTGAGCTATCGATGCTGTTAAGAAATACTGGATTAGAATAACTTTAGTACACTTTTTTCGCCTTACTTTTTATAGTATATAAAAAAATAAATGCTAATCATATATAATGTCTATTAACAGTGTATCATATAAATATTCTTTATTTCATATTAACGAACAATAAATAAAAGCATTAAAAAGGCGGATTTTACGCGGGTTAATAAACTCGTAGCTCTCCATTCCTTAAAAGTAATGGGCCTCGGCTGATGGAGCTGAAGAGTTCTAATTCTTGAAGGAACTGTGTATATTTTAATTTCTACGTATAGTATTGTACACTTATTCAAAAACAATTTTGGATAAGAGAAACATCTAGAATATATGTTTAGTATTTTTGTATATTTTTCTTTGAATCATCCAAAAAAAATTCTTTAATTCTTATATTTGAAAAACACACGGTAATGCATGCTGATTTTTTGTCAGTGAAATCTGAAGACACTATAATTTTACATTAAGAATATCTTGAAAAATTATAAGTAGGTAAGGTACTTTAAGGAAGGTATGTCCTGAAAATGCTAACATTTTTACAGTGACATGAAATTGAAGTAGACTTTTCCAGGAGATTTTGATCGATTGTGAATCCTTCCCAGAATGAAGGACCATTAAATAAATTTAAATTTAGACTTACGAAGGGAGACAATAGAGTGAATGGGGTAGCTATACAGTTGAGAAGATGAATGAATTTAAATAATCATTTGTTAGTTTTGAATATTTGCATTTTTTCCAGCAATCAAACTAAATGAATTATAAAAATTTGAATATCGATTCTGGATTCCTAAACTGTATAAAAATCCTTACAAACAAAGATACATCAAGGGTTATAGTAAATGTTCTTCGAAGTTCCTGATTTGACTCCGTGCACTAAAATATTAAGAGCATGGAAGTAAATACTGTACAACAATATACAGTAAAACTCGTTTAGTACGAACACGGATATTGCGAATTTATGGAAATAGCGAAGTTATCTTCGATCCCCAACTATATAAATGACATGAATTTCTTATATATAACGAAGTGATTTCATAGGTCTCATTGTGACTTCGTTATAACCGAGATTTGCAGTATTCGAAAAGCGATCAGAAGTGTTATTGTTCTATATGAAAAAGGATTTATTCAGAAATTAACTTTGACATGCTTTGGCCTTTAATTCAGATATCTAGATCTCGAAGACATTATATTGAGTAACAATATCAATATTAACTGAAAATTTATTTAAACTTTTTGGAGGTAATGTCTTCCAGCAATCTGTCGAATGGGAACTGATTGTATCCGTTGTTAGCAGACCTGAATTTGTATTCTTATGAAAAAGAATTTATTCAGTTGTGGCCTTTAATTCAGCATCGAAGGCATTTATCAAGTAAAAAATTTTTTTTTTCATTCCAACTTTGGAACGGCATTCATGTTTTGAAATAGGAAAAAAATCAATAAAGTCTGACACATATGTTTCATATTTGGATATTTTACTAGATAAGAACGTAAATAGAAACCTAACAACAAAAGTTTGTAACAAATGTAACGTGATGACTTCAACTTTTTCAAGAACTTCTCAAATGAAGCGAGCTTTCGACAAATAAGTTGGGTATACAAGGAAATACAACAGTTTCGTTTTCAGTCAACATTTTGCAAATTTTAGATCTGTGTTTTCTCTGCTCCTAATCTGTATTGTTTAAACGAACCTTTGAGCTTGATTACTGTCAGTTATCATACTATTTCCTTTTCACATTTTTCCTACATTTTCTTGGCCACAATTTAGCACTGAACAACTTGAAGCTTGTGGGGCATTTATGTACTAAAATGACTATTTACTAAAAAGAAAAAAAAATCCTTTAACATCCTTAAACAATTTTGAGCATGAATCCTTCCTCCATTTGTTCACTACATCCTACTCCTGTTCAGTGCAATTTAAACAAAATGTGAACTATTAATTTTATAAAACTCGAACTAAAATATTTTCTTGTCCATACTGAAAGGATAAGTTACCAACAAATGTTATTTCGAAGAATTAAGTTTAATGAATCCTACTGGGATTTTTTCTTCATATTAATTTAACAGTATTCAATACTAGTAAAAAAAGGGGGGGGGGGATTCAATCGAATAGTTTGATAAAAATTAAAAAACAAAATTGAGAGCAATACAGTGATGTTAACCACTTTTCTTTCATAGCCTGCAAAAGCGGATGGATACCATTTGATGGTCGCTGCTATAGCAAGACAAAGATGACTTGGGACAATGCCAAGGTACTTTAACTAATTAATTCCTTCACTTTCTGTATCATAGGTCGCAATGAAACATCTAATAAGCCTCCAATATTAGGCTATTCACCTGACAAAATTAACCCACAGAGTCCTCTACCTCTGCGTGAGTACAAAAAGATTGCAGCTGTATATATACCCTCTGAACGGCACATGATCAGCAACGGATGTTCAATCACTTTTTCCTAGATTACTGAGTATCAGGTTCATACATGTAGTAATTTTTAGATCACTGCTGCTGTTATAAAAAACTTAAACTGATACTGTAAAACAGATAAAACTCAAGAAAAAAATGATTTCGGACGAGTCTGAACAAATGAAGTGTCAAATTTATTCAACTAAAGAAATCTGATACATTAAAAAAAGTTAAAACATAAATTATTTAATATTAAACGATTTGTCAAAAAAGTTATTTGTCAGTATGTCACAATCTAAGGATGTGTATTTATGTTATTGACTTATGTTTCAGAGTGAATGTAAAAAATACAATTCGAAACTGGTTGAAATCGAAACGGAGTCAAAGAACTCGTGGATAAAGGAAAAAATGTTAACCAAGACAGGTGAAACAAGTATTCTTTGTTAAAGAAAAAAATTTATGGAAATGTTGTATTCAGATATTTAAAATTTCAACAACAAATGAATGAAATAGAACAAATAGTTATCATATGATTGAATCAACTTTCCCTTAACACTAAAAAGTAAAAAAAAAAAAATAAGTACGACTGAGGTTTTCTTGTACTTCTGTTAAGACGTGTCAAAACTTTTTGGATATAGATGAAATCCAAATTTGTAGTTATTTTTTATGTATCTTTATAAATGTTTCCATATCCAAAGACTGATGCAATGGAATAAATTAAATGTTCTTTTGTACAATGCAGTTGTCAGTGCGTAGAAAGCAGACTGGAATAAGTCGCATCATTCGCATATGATTCCATCTTCCGCATCATGAGTTGGAATCAACTGCTATTGGACACAGATGACCACAAAGATTTCTATTACTTTTGAACCACTTAGAAAACACAAATTATGAATACTTGTTAATTATGAAAAATTATGATATATATATCAATGTCGAAAGAATCTTTAGAAAGTTCTGCTTGCAGTCTTGGTATTAACAAGACAAATACTTGCAGTTTCATTCATTGCATCTATATGAAATATGAAAATATATGCATGAAGCTCGACAATATAGCTGAATCAACACTTTTCAAAAGTTAAGTCCCTTAGCCGCCATCTTTGGAGAAAAACCCATAGAATCATCACAGTAGCCTTTATAGTTTTCTGACTTGTAGCTTTGTCATCTGACTGGAAAAATTATGCACATCTTGTTAAATAATTGCCTAAAGTTGGGCAACCCATATATCGAAAGATTCTTTTGAACACAGTGGATTTATTGGAGCGTGACCAAATGTTTAGAAGCAGAAAGAGGAGAAATGTCATCGCTTTCCCTTTTGACCTTTTGGTTGACCCCGCAGAGGGACATAACTCTTGCAAAGTGTGGATTGGACTGATAATTATCTCTAACCATGTTTTTGACATTCATAATGATATGATCATATGCTTTTAATTCATGTTAATTCATGTGTTCTAGTTAAGGATAATACGACAATATAATCATTATTTTAAATTCCTGAAGTATTGCTTTAAATGATTGTAGGGGTATGATTATTACCTAGTATTTACCTTTTGTATCGCTGTTTTCGTAAATTATAAAGATTCTGATTTCACATTTAATCAGAACTGTTTCCTTTTACCTCGCATCAGGAAATACACCTGACTGTACATACGAGGAACCTAAATCTTACTAACGTTCGAAACAGCATAAGCTATCTAAATTTTGATTAATTAGGGATGCTCACTCCTCCATGGCACCTGATCTCACCTCTGATGTTTTGGAGGTCCGTGTTTGTTCGGCTCCTATTTTGTATTGTTTTATGGACTTTGATATTGAATACCGTTCGTTATCTCCATATGCTTCTTGCAATTTTGTCGATGAGTTGTAACCATTGAATCTATTTTGTAGCTGATTGTCCTTCCTTTTGGGGATGCTCTGTATGGATCGGGGCAACAGACCGGGATGTGGAGGGAAAGTTTGTTTGGGACAGCGACAAATGCCCTGTCACGTTCTCAGCATGGTACCCTGGAGCCCCAAACAATTATCCAGGGGAGCAGGACTGCGCAGACCTCTTGATTTCTGGACAATGGGATGACGGAACTTGTCATGCACCTTTGGGTTTCATTTGTGAAATGGATCAATTAAAATCGACATAGAGACTCTTGTCCTTTAAAAGTCAAGAACGGGATAAAAAGTTAATTAAAGAATGTTTGTAATTCATTAAACGCAATTAATGAAAGTTTATGATAGTTTATTGTTTTTTATAGAAATCCAGATTTACATGTGGAGGCAAAATAACTGTTCAAATATCATAATTTTTAGAAACGAGCGATAGCGTTATCGCTCTTTTTTATGACGTCATCACAGACAATTGCTGTATAGACGCTATTCCACAAAAAGCTGATATTCTTATTAAAATGACCACTTTAAACGTTATCTTGATAGTAACATAAACTACGGAAGATAGACTTGCGTCCACAGTTTCAACCATATGCGTTTGCGCCCATTACGAAGCAAGCACAATATGATAGTCATTTATGGATAATGTCATCAAAGTTAAAATTCGAGAATAATAGAAATAAGACGGCGAATTCGCCAAGAACAATGATTGTTACAGTAATGTTTTTCAATTATAACCTTTGTATTGCAAATAAAATAAAAACAAACATTCCAAAATTCTGTCAAAACTAACCTCTATGACAATATTTGTATCTTTTTGGAGTATGTTTGTTATCATGTTCCTTATAGATTACCTAATTAACTAGTAGTGAAAATTAATTCAATTAGACTCAATGCGTATTGATAGACACCTGCGTGAGGTTGTTTACAATGATCAGCAAGTTCATTGTGGTCAGTCAAACCCTTCTGGACCGTCGTAACGAAGGAGTGGTTTCATGAAGTCTCACCGCTTTTCAATAAAGAAAAATAAAAAATACAAATATGTATCATGTTTTAGTTAAAAAGGATGCGTTTTTTTTATTTTAATCGCAAAAATCTTTAAAAAGAATGCGAAAATTTTGCTTGTCATCTTTTACATAGCTTGATGTGAAAAAAAACCTCAAAAATGTATGATCAGTAGGTACTTCGTATAGTAATTTAATAATGATCGAAAATGAGATTTTCTACATGAGATATAATCGGCATGGTCAAATTTGTAATAATGAAAATAAAAAATTAAAACTATGATGGAAAAGATATACTAGTACTTGAATAATCATAAAAAAGATTTATTCAGGTAAATGATTTTTTTTATGTATTAAAATCAACGACCATTTGGGAAAAGAAGGACATTTTGTCGAAAATGAGACACTAGTATATCATAGAGTTGGGTTTTTTTTATTTCCAAGGGATATATTGATTTATTTTATTTTCGGTCGTTCCGGTTTCGACCATGTGCTTTAGATTTTTTTTAAAACTGTTCCTGATACTAGTATACATGTACATATAACTAAGATCGCACATTTTATCAGCGACAGTTATTTGTTTCGAACATTACTGGACTTAAAATTATCTGATATTCTGAAAAATCTCTGATAAACTGTTACCCATGCACTGTTAAAGTACTGTTTTTCTCTTTATGAACACTGTACAGTCACTGTACCAAATCCATGTACCTCTTGTAATCCCCGATAAATCACAATACAAGCTCACTTTTATTTTCTGCTCATCCTGTACTCTACTGTACATTTTCACTGTACAGCCAAGTATACCACTGTCTCTCCTTATATGCCTCCAGAGTTTAATACTGTACATCACAGATGTGTACAGCACTCAACTTCTGTACAGCACAGTGCACTACTGTTGCTCACTGTACGCGTCCCAGTTTGGTACTGTACGTCACAGAACCATACTGTACATATTTTAGACTTAAAAATTGATTAAAATTTAAATTTTGATCAGAATTGTGTATTCCTTTTTTTTTCCTGTTTATAGATAAATTTCCACTTCTCCAACGATGCTAAAATTCATAGTACATTTAAAGGAGTCCAAATATTTACCACAGAATTGTAAATAACCTGTGAGATGGAACCAATCTGGAAATACATATAACTTTTAATTGTAAAACTGAACATTTTCTTGTTTGCTCTCTTCAATTAAGGACATCAGTTACTAGTATTTAAAATTGAATAAAATTTAGTGATTCTTCAATGACATAAAGACACTGCATTTCTGGGAGAAAATGGGGAAAACATAAATATGCTGAGTTTGAATTGTATTATGTTCATTGATAAAACAGTATGTTACTTCAAATGAATAAAATGGTCGACCAAGATTTGAAAAAAATATAACATTTTGGCGGAGTACTACCTAAAGATAACGATATTTTTAAAATTGATTTCTTTTAACCCTTACAAAATAAATAAATGACGTCTGAGAGATAAATATATCTTACTGTATGAAACCTTTCCCGACAAAATTACCATGAGAAGTTCAGAGGACTTTTATTTTTTGGTTGTCATTGACGTTTAAGACAAGTTTTTTTTACAATTTGCAAATTCTCAATCCTTAGAAATGGAAAATGTAGAATGAAACATATGGAGATAACAAACACTATTCCTATATATTTTTTTTAATTATTTAGAGAAAGGTTTATGTGTTTAAAACTTCTTAGTTTAATTCCTTAACAACAGTATAACGCCTCAAGGTATTTTCATGTAAAATATTATCGTTGACTTTTATTTAAAGTTCAATTAATTAAAAAAGTATTGACATTAAACAAGGATTAACCCTCACATTCATTTTTAGATAAATTTGGATCAAATTAAAAATAGAGATAAACATTGTATAAAAAGAGCTAATCGAAAATCTACTTCATTTGGATCACTTGCTGTATTGCTTTGGGTACTCTGATGCATTGTGGGTAAAAAAAGAAATTTCGGCAGGAAAAATATTGGTAAAAGTAATTTTAAGCAATTTGAAATCTCTAAAAACTTTTATCGAATCATTTAAGATTTATTTGAGTAAATTTTTAAATGGAAATCTGATAGGAATTCGATGTCGTTCTCATTTACTAAGTTAATATGGAATTTTCGCTCATTTTGAATTATTTCAAATGTTTTTAGAACTATATTCTGTTGTGAAATTGATTGTATATAAGTTTTCTTTCCAATTTACCCACGAAACAGCATCTGATTTCTTGAAATTATTTGAAATTACGCTTTTATAAAAAAAAAAATTGAGCTGTTCGTGTTTTGAGTGAATGCTATAATATGTTTGCAAGTGCTACACTTCTTGTCCCTATGGATCGTGAAAAGAAGATTTTCAAAGATTTTTCCTATATATTTCTATGTAAAACTTTGATCGGCCATTGTTGCCCCAACCTACCCCAGTAGTCATGATTTGAACAAATTTCAATCTATACTACCTGAAGATGATTCCAAATGAGTTTCATCTTTCCTGTCCCTATGGATCTTGAGAATAAGATTTTTAAATATTTTTCCTATATATACCTATGTAAAACTTTGGTCAGCCATTGTGACCCCGCCATTGCACCGGGGTTCATATAATTATAAGAAACTTGAATGTACATGTACACTACCTTAGGATGATTACACATGAGTTTCATCTTTCCTGGCCCAGTGATTCTTGAGAAGATTTTATTTTAGATGCCATTCATTTTTCACTTTTCATAATTATCTCCCCTTGGAAGAGGTCAAGGTCCTTCGTTTGAACAAATTTGAATCCCCTTTACCCAAGGATAAATTGCATCAAGTTTGGTTGATATTGGTCCAGCGGTTTTTGATAAGAAGATGAAAATGAGATAAGTTAACAACGACGCCAACGACAACGACGACAGACAACGGACAAATTTTGATCAGAAAAGCTCACTTGAGCCTTCGGCTCAGGTGAGCTAAAAAGTAAAGTCACTGTCATAAAATTATAGAGTTCAAACTCCTGATGGTTTTAAATTTCGCTTTGTAGGTGTTTTAAGGTGTAAGAGGATGTTTGTGGTTTTTCCTTTGATACACTTTGGAGTTTAAATCTCTTAAATGTAGGACTTGTAATTGAAGTTATTATAGTATTACATGATATTCTTCAATTGTGATTAAGTTCACTGCTTAACATATGAATGTTTCGAAATGCAACTTAAGGTTAAAGTGCGTAATACCTTTATGTTTTAAAAAATGTACTCAGAATTTATTTCAATATTGCTTCAAATATCTAACTGTGCCTTGTAACATAACATAAATCATATTTCAAAATTACGTATTCATTTTTTCCATTGTCTAGGAAAAGAACGACAACTAGTGTCGCTATTGAATCATAAACAAGTAGTAGATGACCATGCTTTGGGACTCATTCAGTTGATTGAAGAACAAGTGTGACGAAAACACACGATTTTGATAGAATTCCCATGGTTACAAACTGTGTCCCACTATCATCAAATATGCTTTTATATTCTAATGAAGGAGAATTTGTTTTAAAATATCTATTATAGATATCAATAAAATATTCTCCAACAGGCATAATAAACAAACAGACATAACTAAAGTGTTTTAATGAATTTTTATTAAAGTGCTAATACATATTCCACAAGTAATATATGTAATTTGATTTTAATTATTTTATTTTATTTTTATTTAATTGCATTTTAAATTTTTCATATCCATCTTCATATGTATTACAAGCTAGTAATTTGCACAGATAAGAGAAAAAAGATAACACATGGTTAACATAACCTACAATTCAACTTCCATGTACGTTTCTGGCATTTCATAGTTACGGGTTAACGTATTCATACGAAGGTTGGTATAATTTCGTTTTCTCTTAGGATTAGACCATTGATCAGTACTGTAAAATAAAATCAACTTTATTGTCTGTGATTTTTTAAAAGACTAGAAAATTATTTAAATGACGTGTATTTTTTGTTTCTGTGAAATTATGAAACACGTGAATTTTTATTATTAAAAAAATCACGAAGCATCTTACCTCTTTCCTTCGTGCATTTCCCCTGAAAGAGAAATAAGAATTATACACGGGAATGAATTAAATACTCCAGTATTGAACATATAATTAAAAACATTAACATATATTCTTCATCATTCAATAATTTTTCAGCTATTCTTTTTATACACATATATCTGTTGTCTTGCTGTGAATTTTCCTCCATGCTATCCATAATGCAATTCCGCCGATAGTCATAAATACTGAGGCAAGTGTAGATACGATCGTGCTCATTAATGGAAAACCTAGATCTTTCCATCGACATTTTTCAATTTCTGAAACATGAAATAAGGAGATAAAGAAACATTTAAACGAGGTAAATTATTGACAAGCAAGTTGATGAAACAAGAATATCAACAGTCTCGTTTAAAGTCATCATTTCGTAAATTCTATGGTCAATACAATGACCTTGTCAGCAAATACAATTTATCATTGAATGAAATGCTGACTGACGTTTTTCATACCAATTGTTAGTCCATTATTTATACACTGAATTGACGAGGGATTTTTTCCGTTATTTCCTGACTATGACAACGAGCACACGGTGGGTGTGACCGGTCGGCAGGGGATGCTCACTCCTCCATGGCACCTGATCCCACCTCTGATGTTTCGGAGGTCCGTGTTTGCTCTGCTCTTATTTTGTATATTGTTTAATGGACGTTGAGATTGAATACTGTTCGTTATTTCCATATCCTTCTTAATTAAACAATACATGTACAAATCGGGAGGAGGGAAAAAAACGGACCTCTAAAGCGCCAGGGGTGCGATCTGTTTCCTTGGAGGAAAAGGCAATGTCAGGTCAGTAAGTGAGACCACTATATAAAAGCTCATTTTTAAAGAAATATTTATTTGAAAAAAATGGCTTAAACTCGTACATCGGATGCAATTTCTTAATGGAATAACAATAAGACTTAGTATGAATAATGTAAGTCAGCATTCGACTTCATAAAAGATTGCAATTACTGCATTTCCATTGTATTTACCACAGACACTGCAAAGTGAGAACTTTACAGGACCTGAAAAAAAAAGATGACTTTTGATATCGTTTCATAAACTTTGTTTTCAATAGCCTGTCTCGTTTTATAGATTGTTCTAAAGTAGAGCGCGTTTTTGCGTACCGAGTCACTTAGGAGATATGCATGTATGGCAGACACGTATTCCTTTGTCACCTTTTCCAGAAGTGTACTGCAGAACTTGCTCCACAATAGCGTTTGGGATTCCACATTGAAACAAGGTAACACCTGTGAATAAAAATAAATTTAAAAAATTATTTTATATGTGATAAATATGTTGCCTTAAGTTGTTTTATCAAGACTTTTATCAACATATATAGTGGTTAGAGCTTCTGCTCTAGAGTCGCATAGTAAGGGGTTAATCCTTTTTTGCGGGTTTGTATCCATCTGTGGGACATGGAGACCGGTCCTTCGGATGAGATGGTATAAACCGAGGTCCCGTGTCGCAGACGGTTCTGGCACAAAAAAGATTCCTCCTTGTTCAGTGGCCCTGATCGAGTGCCAAGCATAGAACGACAATTGTAGCTCTCCACCAGCAAGTGTAGGCGTCTCCATATTTTTGAAAAATTCTCGAGAGGGACGTTAAAAAATACACGATCCATAAATCAATCGACATTTATACAATTGTCCATGAACAAAAAAACTTCCTGAAGCTTAAGGGGCATCATGAAGAATAAAGATTGAATAAAATGAACCGTAATTTCAAATGGGGCAATCTAATAAATATTTTTATTTTAAGAATCATTTTAGATCAAAACACAAATTCGACAACTACAGTGAAAATGGCATTTTGCCAGGCAAAAGCTTCTTCGTGAACCATACTTATGTATTGTATCGAAAATATCATCAACCGCTGTATCTCAAAATAATTTTACGATTATGTTTTAGTAAATTTACAATACTCAAACTGGACATTACACACTGATATATTCACAAATATATGCATCTTTATATGTAATACTTCTGCTTAAATTTTATTGACGTTTATAAATGGGAGGAGGCGTTAAATTCTGAACAAAAAAGAGAGGGACAGACCTTTTATCATCAAAATTATGTCATCATTGCTTTCCGTGTACAGATTAAGTTCCACTTCTCCAGTGAAGCTGAAATTCTTCGTGCATTTAAAGAAGTCCAAATTTTTACCACATAAATGTAAATCACCTGTGAGATGGAACCAATCTGGAAATGTATAAAACTTATTTAAGAATTGAAAATTTTATTCTTTGTTCAATCTTATAAACAAAATCATTAATTTACGAGGGATGTTCAATAAAAAATGTCCTGAACTGTATGACATACAATACAGATAGCATATGACATTAAGCATCACTTTTTCACATTATTGAATCTTTAATGAATTTATAACAATTTATGTGACCACTTTTTATCACATATTTTTATTGTGAGAAGCTGGAAAACAAGGGCTATTCGAGACAGTGCATTATAAATGAATAGTAAAGAATCATTAAACTAAGAGTGAAATTAAACGCTGCATTCAAGCTGCTTTAAAACTCGTTAAAAATCCCAAAGAAATATTCAGTGAAATATGTTAATTTTACGGCAACCAATGTCTGTTTTTTGGTCACCTGACTAAACTCAGGTGACCTATTCCTATCTGTTTTCGTCATTTGCCAGGCGTCGTTCGTCGTTTCGTAGTGCGTCGTGTGTTAACATTTGAACATTTTCAGCTTCTTCTCTGCAACCACTCAACCAATTTCAACCAAATTCGGCATAAAGCATCTATGGGTGAAGAGGAACAAACATTGTGAATTTCATGGACCCTGTCCCCATGGGGCCTAAGGGTTGGGGTTAAAACCAATAAAATTAATGCAATCTTTAAAAGTCTTCTTCTATACTCCTGGACATCAAGCAGTTAAACTGTTAGCATAAATGTAATAACCATTGAGTCCTCTACCAAAATTGTGAAATTCATGGCCCCAGGGTCAGGGGTTCTAATGCTAGGGCGGGGCTCTATTGATTATATAGTGAAAAATGCGTTATTTCTTTAAAAATCTTCTTCTCTGCTCCTGGGTATTAAATAACCTAAGTACATAGTTTTGATGAGTAAGAGTGCCTCTAACAAAAGTGTGAATTTTATAGCCCCAGGTTCAGGTGTTCTGGTGTTAGGTGTTCTATTGATTATATAGTGAAAATGCATTATTTCTTTGAAAGTCTTCTCTGCTCCTGGGTATTAAATGAACTAAGTATATAGTTATAATGAGAAAGAGTGCCTCTACCAAAATTGTTAATTTTATGGCCCCAGGGTCAGGGGTTCTGGTGTTAGGGCGGGGCTCTATTGATTACATAATGAAAATGAATCAATTCTTTCATAATCTCCTCCTCTGCTCCAGGGTATTAAAAATAACTAAGTACATAGTTATGATGTGTAAGAGTGCCTCTAAAAAATTGTGAATTTTATAGCCCCAGGGTCAGGGTTTCTGGTGTTAGGGTGAGGTTCTTTTGATTATATAGTGAAAATGCATGTTTCTTTGAAAATCTTCTCCGCTACCTGGTATTAAATAAACTAAGTAGGTACATAGTTATAATGAGTAATAGAGACTCTTCTAAAATTGTACATTTTATGGCCCCAGGGTCAGGGTTTCTGGTTTTAGGGCAGGGCTCTATTGATTATGTACCGAAAATGCATTGTTTCTTTGAAAATCTTCTATTCCTCTCCTGGGTATTAAGAGCCTGTCTACGAGAAAACCATGCAGATATATAGAAAAATGCTCTGGTAGACAGTCTCAAGAACAAACTAATTTTTATTATCAACTTAAAGGACACCCACTGAGAGTCAGAAATATGTTGTTTATTTTTGCATGGGTTGTTTCTATTTTTAGTAACAGCCAAAAATTCATTTTGGTCAATATTCAAGGGAAAATGCAAAAAAGTCGGTGTAAAAATGACAATTTTAATATTTAAAAGTAAAAAAGAAAAAAAACAATAAAGAAATAAAAGGGCAATGTTTTCCTTATTTTTGCATGGGTTGTTTCTATTTTTAGTAACAGCCAAAAATTCATTTTGGTCAATATTCAAGGGAAAATGCAAAAAAGTCGGTGTAAAAATGACAATTTTAATATTTAAAAGTAAAAAAGAAAAAAAACAATAAAGAAATAAAAGGGCAATGTTTTCTCATAGAACTAAGTCGTAAAATTAAGTTGGAATCAATTTTTTTGTGAAACCCCTATATAGAAGGCTGTCCCGAGGGCACAAATATTGGCATGGTGCCAAGAAATGATAATGGTTCATTTTTTGTCAATAATCAGGGATATATTTCTTAGAAAGTGACGCTTCTTTTTTCAGAATTTTGTGCATTTAAGAATCTCTAGGATATTATCCAAACAATATGTAAAATCCACCTTTGGACTCTCAGGGACAGGAAAGTAATATCGTAATGAAATTACCTCAAATTCAAATGATGGAAAAATTCATGATTTTATAAGTTTAACTTTTAACAGCAATTTTAATGATTTTTGTGTAAAATATTTAGAAATATAAACGAATAAAATTATTTTGAATTTTATAAAAGCCTAAAATAATTTTTTTTCCTGTGAAAAAAACGTATTTTACTATTTATTTAGATTTTGTTAGAATTACCTCCCCTGTTGCGCTCTCCTGTAGAGAAGGTAGATAATAATTATGTTTACGAAGTCATGTAATCGTTTTACATGTAGGCATAACATTATATGTGATTTGAAGAAAATCATCCTTTCCTGTGAATGTAAATTGTAATTTGTTACGTATATACTAGTGGCCTATGTATCATATGAAATCCATCGGGATCGATATACGGTTCCGTAACCACGTGTAAACAATATGGCATCCTGCGACGTTTTGTAGTTGTACGTCCTCAGAAAAAGATTCAGGTGCGTGAATTGTCAAAGAGTCTTCAGATTCTGGCTCCGATTTTGATGAATATGATTCTGACAGCGATCATTCATTTGGTAGCGAGACGGATGTAGTGATGATGGTCCCGTGATGATGATACCAAATCAACAATGTTTGAATTTGAAAAAGAAACAGGTAGTTGGATCTTGGTTTATAATACTATGTACCTTATAAAAAAGCTTATTGATATGTAAAAAATAAAGAAATGAACAATTTTGATGGGGACTTGATTGTGCACAAGAGAAGATTTTTTACAAGACAATATCAGGTCTGGTAATTTATTTCCATAAAAAATTCTACCCACGTACATTGTAGCTAAATCTTAATTTTTACTGGACCTGAATATATACCAAGCAAACCTGTCAAGAGAAATTTCAAAGTCGGTACATGTACATTAGCAACAAAAATATCTGTATAAATTCAACAATATTGCAGAATATTCACATCTGCAGAATTATAAATAGCATAAGTAGCCTTTGTGGGGGTGATGAAGAGGAAATGAAAAGTTGAATAGGTCCAGGGTTTTCAAAGACTGTTTACTAATAGGGTACGTTAAGAATTGGATAGATTGGTCTTCACTGTCAATTAAATCACCATTTATATTGCCTCATATGTGGGATGCATGATTATAAAGAATCTCATTTTAATGACAAAATAATTTTTTCACATATTTATGAGATGTTTATGAAGATGGCTACACTTATGATTTTTGGCTTTATGGAATAGTAGAATTTGCTTTATGGGAGATCACAATTATTAGAAAAAAAGTTCACCATGTGTTCCTTGACAGGTTTGTGTTTAAAAGAACTAATATTATAAATATACGTCTTGGAAATTGTACTTTGTAAACAATATTTCATTTCATTCTTACATTTCTCGTGCAATTTCAGATTATTCAAATTCATTTCCCTGCTTAGGGTTGGGCTTTACAATGGGATTTTCAGCTGTGGAGCTATAAAGAATTACTACATAGGGTTTCCAATGTAGTTTTGTGAACAGAATCCAGAAATAAGAAGAGAGACAATGCAGCATAAACATTACCAATTACTTGCTACTGCTGAGAAAATGGTAAAGATATGTTTAGTTATACTATAGTACATGTATAGGAATTGCGTTATCTGTCTGTCAATTTGCCACATGCATTTTTCCCTATTCTGTTACTTTACTTCAAGGATATATGGAGCTCTTGTTTCTTCAAAGATAGCCAGATGAATTTTTGAAGAATCTTACCCAAGTCATTTGATGACATTTTCTTAAATTGGAAAATATAAATGTAGCATTATCATAAACATGACATTTATTTTAAAAATCTTAGAATATGTCTAGTGTGGTTTATTTCAATTTAATTTGAAAACTGTCTTTTTTCACAGGTACATGCTTTGAGTACTACTTTTGTGTATTTGGAGACAGTCCAGTTCTTCTTTAAACCAGGAGTGGAAATGTCAGTGCTTGTTCAATTTCTCCAGAAGTTACATGTATTGGATGCTACATGGGGTCATACTGAACAGAATAGTTTGGATACACCCTATAGAGTTTGAAAGCTTGAGACCTCAAGATCAACCCAAATGCCCCAAATGGTGTACCGAACATGAAGAAAAAAAGACAGTTTATGATTGAAGAAGTGTAGTAGCCAAAATTTCAGGGTATTTCATATATGTTAACTTATACAATTTAATTGGTACATGTACTTAAACATTGTTAACATCTTGATTATGTATCAGGTTTCACTTGCAGGAATACACAAAAATTCAGAGTAAATTTTAAGTGTTTGTTATGTTAGATTGATTGATTGATTGTATACTGTTTAACGTCCCTCTCCAGAATATTTCACTGATATGGAGACATCACCATTGCCGGTGAAAGGCTGCAAATTTAGGCCTATGCTCGGCACTTACGGCCTTTGAGCAGGGAGGGATCTTTATCGTGCCACACCTGCTGTGACACGGGGCCTCGGTTTATACGGTCTCATCCGAAGGACTGCCCCATTTAGTCGCCTATTACGACAAGCAAGGGGGTACTGAGGATCTATTCTAACCTGGATCCTCTAGGGCCTGTTATGTTAGATAAGATCAAAGTCCAAGGTCAACAGTGCTTTAGTTTTACCAAATATAACACTATTATAAAGACTAATTTCCTGTATAAAGGTATAGCAAATAATTCAGAATATGATTTGGGAAACTGTGATTTTTTTATTTTAAATTTTATCTTAATTAAGAACCATTATGTAAACTTAAGCAAGTAGATTTTTTTCAAGCACACACAATTTTAAGGTCATTTTAATTTTAGAAGTGAATATAAAATATCAGGAAGCAGTCAAGCATTGTAATTCTTTTGTTGTTGAATGTACTTAGTTATTGAGTAATATTCAAATTTTAATCTGCAATGAAATTAAAATTTATAAATGTTCTAATTTGTTGATTTTTAAAACTTGATGTTCATTCATTTTGAGTTTGTTGCCATGACAATATGTCTGTCAAGAAAATGGCTCTGATATTCCTTTTTGTTCAGTTTGACCCTTGACCTTTGACATTGTGACCTCAAATCTAAAGGGGTCCTCTACTTTTCAAGAAACCAGTGTACTAAATTTGATGTCTGTCAAGCAATGGGTTTTCAATATTTTGAATGATTAAAATCTACATACTGGTGTATCGAGAATTATAATCCTTGACCTTTGACCTTGTGAACTCCAAATTAAAAGGGGCCATCTACTTATTAGTAGGTACCAGTGTACTATGTTTATTATCTATCAAGCAAATGTTTTTTTTAAGATGAGAGAGAACACACTTGGTCTACTGATTGACAAACAGGTACTAAGCAGTATGTGAATATCACCCTTTTTAAAGAAAATGTAAAATAATACAATTCTGGTACATCCCCCCCCCCAATTAACC